>NQII01009628.1:21120-50522 GCA_002778355.1 Clitarchus hookeri | reverse complement strand
AGTTTTACTCTGGTACTAAACGTCTGTAATTCGAGGCAAGGCACTTTAGACGCAAAACAATTGAAATCATCCAACCAGAAAAAGTATTTGATGTAGAGCGTTTCGAAATACAGATATACAGAAATTCTTTTCGCGAGAACTGAGCGTCCATAACAATGCGCAATATAGAACAGAAACACGACTTTTCTGTAATTAATAATGACCACCTATAGCTAAGAGATCACCTTAATGTTTACTGAATCAATTTTATTTAATTNATTAATAATGACCACCTATAGCTAAGAGATCACCTTAATGTTTACTGAATCAATTTTATTTAATTTTACATGGAATTATGTGGACTCCGTAATCGCGGACATTTTGCCATTCGAGTAATTGAATTCCTAGATTTACTTTAANTTACATGGAATTATGTGGACTCCGTAATCGCGGACATTTTGCCATTCGAGTAATTGAATTCCTAGATTTACTTTAAAGTTTCTTATTTACAACCAAGAGTCATATTTATATGATTATTTCAAATACAGTAGCATGATAATAAAAATAGTAAACAAGCGTACAAATGAGTAACATTTATTTATTGATATCTCTATAATATCAACTCTCCAATATAAAACATTTTCTTGTTTTGGTTCAACGAATTAATCACTAATGGTGCTAGTTTACTCATAGCAGCTGTTTTGAATGTGTTTCGTTGAAATATTGGTAGGATATCAAGTTGTTATTCTGATATTTTAGAACGCAATGTATTGCAGTACGGAGGATATTATTGCTGTAATCAGTAACTTGATATCAATAAATATTTGGTGGCACAAAATAGCTTTATTCTGCTCTCCCTGATTTGTTCTTTAGTGCATACAACACATCACTGTCCTTTCAGCAGTTCTCGCGCAGCAACAGAACCAATAATTTGGTCATACGCCACTAAACATAGAACAGGTGTTTACACAGATACACAACAATGACCACACGTACGAACGTAATATGTTCCTGTAAGATCAGCTGCAACGTTTCGGGACCCATCCTCAGGCAAATATACTGTGTGCAGGAAACTTATACTGAGCGTGACAAATGTAACTTAAATGCACATTATTGGTTGTGCGGAGTTCCTTACCTCTGTGCCTAAGAGTCTACGGCAGCTTATGTTGTGTATGGCAACGTCACACCATGGTCAGCCAAGTGCGTGCTAACAACTCAGGCCGCTGTTTAACCACGGAGATCACAAGACCACCTAGTTGGTCAACACGGCATGGCAGTTGGCTGTCAGTGGCTACTGGAAAGTCAAGCCAGTGGCAGTAGTTGACCACCGTTGCTATACTAGTGTGGTTCGGAACCCACTTTTATGGACATAAATATAGCGTGAATTATTACACGAAATGCAAAGCCTTCACGTCAAAATGATATTTCCACCTTTCCTCCTTATGATCTTTATATCATTCCAGGAAGCTCCACACTCAACGTATTAGCTATAAACATTGTAAATGCAAACATTTACCACTTCCAAAACACGGTAAAAAGTTGGCCACTTTCACGAAAACAAATACTGAAACCTTAATAGAAAATGTCTAGTTCTGGTCTTGTGTTACCGGTGTATATTTCCACAATATGATGCACCTAAATAAAATTTTGAAAGATGATATCTTACGGTTACATAAATACGTGACAAAATAATTGTTTTATTAAACGCAAGGTTACGCAATATCTCTCTAATAAAGTCGTATAGGGGCAAAAGTTTAAAAAAAAGTATAATAGATAACATAATTTCGCACGCACTACAAAAAATATCTGCGTTTTCATTACAAACTGCGTTTTAATAAAGTTATTTAAATCATTTTTATGTAATATTTTGGGTATAAATGAGAAGGGCAAAAATTTCTTATATAAAATAAACTGCAAGTTTAAGGTAATCTGAGAAAATAATTCACTTGGATGGTAATAAATGAAGCAAACAGCATTACAACATAATAATTCGTTCTTTAAAGCAGGTTGTCACCTATCACGCGATAATAGTTATATAGCTTTTGCAAAGAAGTGACCTTAATTTCACGGCAAAGAAAATTTTTTAATTAATACCATTCCCTGATTCCACACAGAATTAACTAAAATTTCTAATCGATGTCTCAAAAACAATCTTGTCCACAAGCAGAGGAAACTTTTAGGCTGTCACTAGGACCAGCGTTACACGATTCCTGATTTCTGCTACACTTGTGTTATACCCGTAGCTACAGCAGTATTCATACTAACTTCTCTATCACTGGAATAGCAACTGTTCATTCCCACATGTTTCCAAAATTGCGGAGGGGTGGGGGAACGCAAAATGCTGCTATAAATCAACACAGGCAGTCAGAATTATATGTACTTGTTACAAACATCTCTTCTGAAGTTAGGAGCCAAACAATTTCTTGTAACTCAACACATCACGGAAAATATTTTACAAATGTGCTAGTTCTTACACACGAGTATTTATATCAGAGAATCGAAAAAAACATCATTTCAATTTACACAAATATTTACCTAAAACTTATAAGTCTACTTTAAGACCTCTAACAATTCTTCTCTTTGTCGTTAGCAACTTCGAGAAGGTGGGCAAGAAAGCACACCACACCAACTACAACCCCGCTTTCATAATGCAACCAAATTTACTATAGTACTATTTTCTTAAATTGTTTTTTCATTTATTAATACAGTATTGCGAGTTTCTTCTAACATTATGCTGTTCATGACAATATCAACGTGTTCTAAAAATATTACAACAAGGGCAGTGGCACAGCGATTAATATTAAAACACAAGTATTGTTTTTTTTAATAAATTGATGTTTGTCTCTAGTGAACTTTTAGTTAGGAACCGCTTAATCACCTGACATTAGTAGTACTACATGATATGTAAGATCGCTAGATAACTTGATGTATTTGCTGTTACTTCTCGATAGTGAGTCGTTCACATTTAATTAGTTTCAACTAAAAATACAATACGTATGTAGATAACAACTGTTATTTTCCTAGTTAACTGATAGGTATCGCCATGCAGACTTACATTACTAGGGGAAACTTAAGTATCTTCAAACCATGACTTAGTTGTACACCTCTGACTTCTACCAGACGGAGTGAAATTGCCCACGCCGCCCTAATTTTTTGTCCTCGTGTACTGGCGAATGTTACAGGCAGGAGAAAAAATATGGGAATATGGTATTGGCCTTGATACACGCAGGCAGGAAGATAAGGCCTGTTAAGTATCAGGTCACCTAGGCAGAATGGTTGGTTGTGTCAAGTATCAAAACCTGGCCCATCGTGGCTTAGTTGTTGGGTCTGTCAGGTATCAACACTTGGGTCATCGTAGCTTAGTGGTTGGGTCTGCCAAGTATCAATACCTGGCCCATCGTGGCTCAATGGTTGGGTCATTCAAGTTTCAAAACCTAGGTCATCGATGCTTAGTGGTTGGGTCTGTCAAGTATCAAAACCTAGGTTATCGTTGCTTAATGGTTGGGTCTTTCAAGTATCAAAACCTTCGTCATCGTTGCTTAGTGGTTGGGTCTGTCAAGTATCAAAACCTGGGCCATCGTGACTGAGTGTTTGGGTCTGTCAAGTATCAAAACCTGGGTCATCGTGACTGAGTGTTTGGCTATGTTAAGTATGAGAGCCTGAGGCATGGAGAGTGAAAGCTCTGTCTGTAGTTCGCGTGAGAGTGAGTGACATGTTGTGTTGTGGCAGGTGTCAAGCACGGCTATCCATGTCGTGAGACGGGCCAGTGCCTGTTTGAGCTTGCGGATACTTACTGTGGTGACAGCAATCATTGCGAGTGTGCGCGGGGCTATGGCTATGACCCCGCCAACAGCAGCTGCTCTATCATCATCAACGGTGAGTATCACCATATACACCATTCTTCTCCAGCACATGAATGCACTCTAGTTACTGAACGACTTGAAGTGCACAGTTCTTGTATTTGCACTTACATCAGATCGCCCTTCATGTTAGTTAAAAAAACATATATTGTCATACCATTATGTTAAATATTGTCTCTGCTGTGGAAAGTCGCTTATGTTTCAATAACATTTCACATTTTATCACCGAGCTGCAAGGCACAGAAACTCCTAGAAGTTGTATCATTAATTTTCTTGGTTGTAAATTTTAAATTTGGGGCATCAGGAATAAGCACACGTGACTACGCTGTTTAAATTTCAATGTAGTTTAAAATACTACTCACTTCTCGCCGGGCAAACCGGGTTCGTTTCCCGGCGGGGTCGCTCCTGGATTTTCGCATGTGGGACTCATGCTGGACGTAGACGCTTGTAAGCGGGTTCTCCCGGGTGTCACCCGCCCTTTCATTCCGGCGCTGCTCCATACTCAACTCACTTCACTCTCATCGGCTCTCAATATCTTGACGTTAAGAGCCACTCTAATCTCTCCATGACCAGCACGATTCCCCCATACGAAAATCCGAGAGCGACCCGGCCGGGAATCGAACCCAGATCCTCTTGGCGAGAGGAAAGTAGTCTAACCACTACAGCACCGCAGCCCCTAGGAGGGTGTCATATCCTGTGACCTCTCCTCCCTTCTTGATCTGCCTCCGTGTTCAAGCAACCTAGTACAGAGAGAGGCATTTCACTCTCTCAGTGCTCCTCTGTGTTGAAACGGAAATTGGTTAGTGTAGAGTACCTACTTACCATCGCACTAGGAGCCTGCAGTTAGTGCGTTTGATGCGTGTTGCAGGTGTGGTGCCGCACCGAGGCAAGTGTCGTGTAGTCAGGCAGTGCAAGTCCGGGATGATCTGCCCTGGGGAGACCTGCGAATGCAGGACTGGCTTGCAGTATGACAGAACATCTCTTACCTGCATTCATATCGTGAGTGAGTGCTGACACAGCACATTTGCACTGCTGAATCAACATGCGAGTTAGTCACAGATAACAAAATAATATAACAAAACAACACTGGTATGATCGATAGTAATTTTATATATGACAAAATACTGATAAAAAAACCTTTTCTATAACGGAATGTAAATACAATAAAGAATTTGCAAATTGTAGTATTAATTTAAACCTTACATATATTCTACTTAAAATATTAAAGTTGTATATAGTATATGTGCATTTGTATGTTTTTTCTTTATAGAATTCAACATCGTTCTATGGTTCTTAACCAAAATATGTTAGGCTTAAGTTCCCATTCTGTTCCAGATTATTATAATGTGTATGTCAAAGTTTATCCCTGCCAATTAAATTTATTATATTAAGGTGATAGATTTTAATTGCACATCCTATTTTCATACATTTAACTAATTACAGTACATTTTAGATCCAGAATCTACACAAGTTTCCATAAAATAAATTCAGAGTGGGTTGTCTTTTATCACACCAGTTCAGTCCCAAATGAGAGAAGTTTCTATGTTTCTCGCGTTTCACATCCGTCACATCTTTATACGACTCAGCTTCACAGAAGTTTCCATATTTCCAGGACAAGGCGTTTAAACTGCACACACAGAAAACTAACTTAATTTGTTGACGTGGTTTGCCAATTCATAATTTTCAGGGACGCATTGCATGGTCAGGTTTTTTTTCATGCTGTCTGAATTACTAACGCTTATACAATAGAGATAATCGTTAAGAGTAAGTTGCAGAGCTGCCATCTCATAAACCTATTTGAAGTATGAACGCCAAGAAGGAAGAGGTCAAGTTCTGGTACTGTCGTGCAAACTGCAGCTACTAACACCAGTAAGTCGTCCACAGCAGTGGCGCAGCGAGCAGCAGTGCACTTGAGACTCCCGCACATAACCTACTTCGCTTTACTGTCTTTATAGACAAACGTCTGGCAGTTACTTTATGCTTGCTGCCAGTGGATTCCTGAGCTGTAGCGTGCTGTTTGTCCTTCGCTGACGACGCTATTCTCTCACATCAACGGCATGTGGAGTTCCACAGCACCAATGCTGTTTGTTAGCTGTGGTGCTATTTGCCCAATCACAGCACACTTCGACCACGGCAGCACACGAACCACTCTCGAACGTCGCTGTTTCACAAACATTGGAACGTATGTCCCGAAAACAGGTGCCCATGAGCTAAGGACGTCAAATATAACTGGCGATAACAATGCGACTTAACCGTATATTTCAGACACTGTACAAATTTGGTTTTCGGTTTGAAATTTGGGTTAGGTTCGTAATGCGTAATACCTTCAATGTAATTTTACAGATTTAAACATACATAAGTTTCAAGCAGATTATCTTCATGAGAGATTTAAAATTGTTCTTTGTCATGTATTGAGACCTTGATATAAACTGATGTTGTTTCCTCAAGGCAACTATTTTAGAGTATCGTATGTTTGATTATGACGAATTCGAATATATATATGTTATAGGAATTAGATCTGCAGTGGCAGAAAATAGCTATAAAAGTTTTCATTTATTTTCTCAAGTGTCACATAACCTCTTTGAAATAATAACAATTTTAATAATGCAGCTGTAATTTATCCTTCTTATAATAATAGTGAAAAATACATTTTATGTGTAAATTCAAGACAACAAGGATTAATACTGCACAAGATTTTTCTAACGTATTTTTTAGATAAGTATTGTTCAAAATTCATGTGGAACATTTAATATAAAATTAAATACGTTGGATTATTTATTTCACACTGATTACGTCCCTTCCAAAATACTTTTGTTACGTAATTCTGGGGAGTGATGTTGGTATCTACGTATNTATCTATGTATTGTTAAACGTTGTTCTTGAAGCACATAATTGTTATAAACCGATTATTATTGGCTTGTTACGTTAAACTAAGTACTTTTAAAAGCCCTGCTTTTGATCTACTTCTATGAACCCCTCTCTGTTCTTCGACCATACTTAAAAAATTAACATTGCAATGTGTCCGATCATTTTATTCATANTTTCTGTTCTTCGACCATACTTAAAACATTAACATTGCAATGTGTCTGATCATTTTATTCATACGTCGGTCAAGTTAAATTGCGAAATTAGCAGAAAAGTAATTATTTTTATGGCAATTTTTTAATTTTTACATTTAAATAAATAAAACCAAAACGGAAGAAATGCAAATAATGTCAATATTCACAAATGTCNACATTTAAATAAATAAAACCAAAACGGAAGAAATACAAATAATGTCAATATTCACAAATGTCTACATGACACTTTCAATCAAACGTTNCATTTTATTCATACGTCGGTCAAGTTAAATTGCGAAATTAGCAGAAAAGTAATTATTTTTATGGCAATTTTTTAATATTTACATTTAAATATATAAAACCAAAACGGAAGAAATGCAAATAATGTCAATATTCACAAATGTCTACATGACACTTTCAATCAAACGTTAAGGCATGGAACTATTTTACCGACGTTATCACCAACTTTGATGTACTAAAATCTCTACGTTTTACAGTTAAAATACCCGTATATGCGGGTAGAGGCAATGACATTTTTTAGAGATTAATTTCCAAAGTGTTGAGTTAACCGTAACAGATGCAACATTTGTTTTCGTTGACAGAGACCGGAAACAGAAATGCAGGGACCTGCTCTTCCGACCAGGATTGCAGCCAGTTTAGGAACACGCAGTGCAGGAACGACAACTGTGTCTGCAGGACGGGCAGGTATGCTGCCATGCTCATCTACACGATAAGAAATAATTCAAATTTACCAAATCAGTGTACAAGTACAGTGCAGAAACGCAAATGTTAAAATGTTAGTCCTTGACTTCCATTATAGCATTCGTACATTTGCCCAGGAAATACTCAACAACGTATGAAAGTTACCAAAGTGTGTATATTAACGACGCTTTATATTCCTGCATTTACAGTCTGACTTGTGGCTTTGTTTCCATACGATGTATAGGTTTAAAACATCCATTAAAAATTACGAACTTAATTATAAATTTCTTTACAGTGAGCTCAAATAGTTTTGTTAACCTGGCTTATGCTGGGAGGTTTAAGGGCCTGCTATTTCACCTGGGGGCCCCGCTCATAGGAATTACAATTTTCACTCAGTATTNGCCCCGCTCATAGGAATTACAATTTTCACTCAGTATTTCACCAGCATCTATTGGACATTTTTTTCACAGTTCCCACAGGGATCTCAATGCATCTGTATGTGTAGGGTTCTGGCCATCACTGATAACCCTAATNTCTTTACAGTGAGCTCAAATAGTTTTGTTAACCTGGCTTATGCTGGGAGGTTTAAGGGCCTGCTATTTCACCTGGGGGCCCCGCTCATAGGAATTACAATTTTCACTCAGTATTTCACCAGCATCTATTGGACATTTTTTTTCACAGTACCCACAGGGATCTCAATGCATCTGTATGTGTAGGGTTCTGGCCATCACTGATAACCCTAATGAGACCGATAAGGATTTCAAGGAATCTGGAAGATAGTTGACAGACTCGTAGATTTACGTACGTTAAAAAACATTGAAAGACAAGTGACAACACACTTTCTGGAAAAGTGTATGCAATACTCTATTGTACTCATATGTGTTGCCACACACAGATGAAACCACGACATAAGCGTCCAGAAAATCATGTTAAATGACTAACAAAGGGATAAACGATACTACCACTCAGTAATTTTGGCAAAGTAGCGAAACGGTGGATGTGGAGGGTGGTGAGGCTAGCGAAGAATTGGATGTGGAAGGTGATGAGGCTAGCGAATAGTTGGATGTGGAGGGTGGTGAGGCTAGCGAAGAGTTCGATGTTGAGTGGGTTGAGGCCAGCGAAGAGTTGTTTGTGGAGGGTGTTGATGCTAGCGAAGAGTTGGATGTGGAGGGTGGTGAGGCTAGCGAAGAGTTGTATGTTGAGGGTGGTAATAGTAACAAAGAGTTGAATGTGGAGGGTGGTGAGGCTAGCGAAAAGTTGGAGGTGGAGTGTGTTGAGGATTGCGAAGAGTTGAATGTGGACGGTGTTGAGGATAGTGAAGTTTTGGATGAGGAGTATGGTGAGGGTAGCGAAGTGTTGGTTGTGGAGGGTTGATACTTACCGCGAAGATTATTCACATGGAGCATTACAGTAATACAACAATTTAACTGTAATGTAGAGGAAAAAAACTTTTTTTTATTATTCCGGTTTTGGTTGATTTGAACTATTTATGGAATAGTTTCAATAGCCCTACTTAGTCTTCCATACTTGACGAAGACATTGTTTTTATCGACGAATTTATAAATTTCGTAGATAGTGACTTTCAAGCAATTCATTTGAGCAGGTGACCTTAATCATTATTATTTGAGGTGGGTAATGTGTTTTAATTAATTATCAAATGTATATTAAGCTTGTGGTATCACTGTTGGCCATTTTCATTAACGTTTTAAGACATTATTCACATATACCATACCAGTATATGCGTTTTGTGAGAATGCGCGAATGGGAAACCATTTCACATCCATCCACGGTAACGTTTCTAAATTTGCTCAAGAAACATTCAAGTGCATATGGAATTTCCATTATGTAGAGTTGTAACGGTAAACATTCATATATTTGTAGCCTGATATTTGTTACTACTTAAATAACATATATAGGTTAATAAACACTTGTGTTAGAGTTAAGTAAATTTAAACAAGGCATTTTTTTACAACGTAGGTTTTTCCAAGGTTTTTGGAGATCACTCCAGGCGAATGCTGAGATAGTTCATTGCTTCAACTCATGGCCTATTACTTCCCCGTTCCTCGTTCTCTGAGCTACTTGCTGCGTCTCTAATGACTTCTCTGCTGACAAGACACTAAGCTCTGACTTATTATGAAAAGACGGTGTTTGCAGTTAGTCGCTTGTACCCAAGATTCTTCGAGTCAATGAGTGGCTGCTGAGGGTAAACCTGCGATGACGCTGGTTGAAGCGGCTGAACCCTCCAGTTTCTTGACCCTGACACTTTTAATCACATGGCGCGCGGACATTCCACCGACCGTCAGAGGAAGAGGTTTGCCACTTTTGGGGATGTTTTCTGCTCGACTTTCTTCCCAGCCTCGTCCGCAAACTTCAGTGCTGTCCACGCTTCCCCCACCCCCCTCTTAAACACCTTCCAAGAGTCAGCTATATTGTTCACTGCACTGCTACCGGCACGTGAAACCAGTAAAATACCCTCCTGACGGGCCTTATATCGCTCTTAAAGGGCAGAAAGGAACAAATTCAGGACATTTAAGTAATCTTGCTCGTGCTGCTATACGTGAAAATAAAGTTTTTTTTTTCTTTGCAAATGTTGTTAGTTAATAAAATAAGGTGAATACTGTCATGTTCTAACTTCTACCGGAAGTAGGGTTTGACATCTCAGAGATGGAGCATGGAAGGTATCGCCCATGAGCAGTACGAAGAATCCATGTCAGCATTTGCTGGAGTGATTACGGAGAACGGGTGGAGAGATTAGGGCGGCTCTTATCACTGAGGCATTGAGAGCCGATAAGGGTGAATTTAGGTAAGTATGGAGAATCGCCGCAATGCAAGAGCTGGGGAAACGGGAGATCTCGAGAATTTATGGCGACAAGCGTTATAACCACTTGCGAAAGTCCGGAGAGACCCCGAATGGAAGTGAACTCGGTTCGCCTAGGTGAGAGTTTTGATAGTGTATATACCGCAATGGGCTAGTCTTTATGTCGTGTGCATGGTTTCGTACTCTCCTACCTTAAGTAATGTGAAACAAATTTTGTGGGGTGAGAGAAGTTGCTACTTGGTGAGAGTACTTAGGGCTTGTGTGTTGTGTCTCACAGGCAGGAGGTACTTGGAGAGCTGCGTCAATACTGCCGACTGTGTGCACCCCTTCCTGTGCCTGTCGTCGCTGTGCAACTGTGACACTAACAAGACTATCGGCCACGACCGCGTGCTCTGCCTCCCAGGTCAGTGCGTCCTCTCAACCTGTTTCGTTATAGTTAAAACCTGTTCCACGAACCAGTGCACTTTTTTTGTACAGTTCTGAAGGCACACAGTGATGTCATGTCTCACCCCTCTACCCTATGTGGCAATAGATGATGGTTACATAAACACAATCTTCTAACTGTCAACCTGCCTAGTTTGTCAACAGAAAATATTTTGCCACTTGTAGATATGTAAAAAAAAAAAATGTACATGTTCATGAGACGGAATACAACTTATGTTTCCAGGTGTTGCAGATACGCGTTTTTCATAAGATATCACACAACTTGTTTCGTTATCACTGCCAATTAGTTGTAGGTTTTGTATTCTGCGATGGTTAAATGATGATTCTAGGCACACCTAATTGTCACGTAAAGAGTTTCTCGCAGCCTAGATTTCAATATCCTGTGTGCACACCTCAATTATTCCTTTTACTTTAATGGGCCAATAAGAATAGTTTTACTCTGGTACTAAACGTCTGTAATTCGAGGCAAGGCACTTTAGACGCAAAACAATTAAAATAATTCAACCGGAAAGTGTATTTGATGTAGAGTGTTTCGAAATACAGATAGACAGAAATTCTTTTCACGAGAACTGGTTGTCCCTAACAATGCGCAATATAGAACAGAAGCACGGCTTTTCTGTAATTAATAATGACCACCTATAGCTAAGAGATCACCTNTAGTTTTACTCTGGTACTAAACGTCTGTAATTCGAGGCAAGGCACTTTAGACGCAAAACAATTGAAATCATCCAACTAGAAAAAGTATTTGATGTAGAGCGTTTCGAAATACAGATAGACAGAAATTCTTTTCGCGAGAAGTGAGCGTCCATAACAATGCGCAATATAGAACAGAAACACGACTTTTCTGTAATTAATAATGACCACCTATAGCTAAGAGTTCACCTTAATGTTAACTGAATCAATTTTATTTAATTTTACATTGAATTATGTGGACTCCGTAATCGCGGACATTTTGCCATTCGAGTAATTGAATTCCTAGATTTACTTTAAAGTCTCTTATTTACAACCAAGAGTCATATTTATATGATTATTTCAAATACAGTAACATGATAATAAAAATAGTAAACAAGCGTACAAATGAGTAACATTTATTTATTGATATCTCTATAATATCAACTCTCCAATATAAAACATTTTCTTGTTTTGGTTCAACGAATTAATCACTAATGGTGCTAGTTTACTCATAGCAGCTGTTTTGAATGTGTTTCGTTGAAATATTGGTAGGATATCAAGTTGTTATTCTGATATTTTAGAACGCAATGTATTGCAGTACGGAGGATATTATTGCTGTAATCAGTAACTTGATATCAATAAATATTTGGTGGCACAAAATAGCTTTATTCTGCTCTCCCTGATTTGTTCTTTAGTGCATACAACACATCACTGTNTAAATATTTGGTGGCACAAAATAGCTTTATTCTGCTCTCCCTGATTTGTTCTTTAGTGCATACAACACATCACTGTACTTTCAGCAGTTCTCGCGCAGCAACAGAACCAATAATTTGGTCATACGCCACTAAACATAGAACAGGTGTTTACACAGATACACAACAATGACCACATGTACGAACGTAATATGTTCCTGTAAGATCAGCTGCAACGTTTCGGGACTCATCCTCAGGCAAATATACTGTGTGCAGGATACTTATACTGAGCGTGACAAATGTAACTTAAATGCACATTATTGNCCATCCTCAGGCAAATATACTGTGTGCAGGATACTTATACTGAGCGTGACAAATGTAACTTAAATGCACATTATTGGTTGTGCGGAGTTCCTTACCTCTGTGCCTAAGAGTCTACGGCAGCTTATGTTGTGTATGGCAACGTCACACCATGGTCAGCCAAGTGCGTGCTAACAACTCAGGCCGCTGTTTAACCACGGAGATCACAAGACCACCTAGTTGGTCAACACGGCATGGCAGTTGGCTGTCAGTGGCTACTGGNGCTGTTTAACCACGGAGATCACAAGACCACCTAGTTGGTCAACACGGCATGGCAGTTGGCTGTCAGTGGCTACTGGTAAGTCAAGCCAGTGGCAGTAGTTGACCACCGTTGCTATTCTAGTGTGGTTCGGAACCCACTTTTATGGACATAAATATAGCGTGAATTATTACACGAAATGCAAAGCCTTCACGTCAAAATGATATTTCCACCTTTCCTCCTTATGATCTTTATATCATTCCAGGAAGCTCCACACTCAACGTATTAGCTATAAACATTGTAAATGCAAACATTTACCACTTCCAAAACACGGTAAAAAGTTGGCCACTTTCACGAAAACAAATACTGAAAACTTAATAGAAAATGTCTAGTTCTGAGCTTGTGTTACCGGTGTATATTTCCACAATATGATGCACCTAAATAAAATTTTGAAAGATGATATCTTACGGTTACATAAATACGTGACAAAATAATTGTTTTATTAAACGCAAGGTTACGCAATATCTCTCTACTAAAGTCGTATAGGGGCAAAAGATTAAAAAAAAGTATAATAGATAACATAATTTCGCACGCACTACAAACAATATCTGTGTTTTCATTACAAACTGCGTTTTAATAAAGTTATTTAAATCATTTTTATGTAATATTTTGGGTATAAATGAGAAGGGCAAAAATTTCTTATATAAAATAAACTGCAAGTTTAAGGTAACCTGAGAAAATAATNATGATATCTTACGGTTACATAAATACGTGACAAAATAATTGTTTTATTAAACGCAAGGTTACGCAATATCTCTCTACTAAAGTCGTATAGGGGCAAAAGATTAAAAAAAAGTATAATAGATAACATAATTTCGCACGCACTACAAAAAATATCTGCGTTTTCATTACAAACTGCGTTTTAATAAAGTTATTTAAATCATTTTTATGTAATATTTTGGGTATAAATGAGAAGGGCAAAAATTTCTTATATAAAATAAACTGCAAGTTTAAGGTAATCTGAGAAAATAATTCACTTGGATGGTAATAAATGAAGCAAACAGCATTACAACATAATAATTCGTTCTTTAAAGCAGGTTGTCCCCTATTACGCGATAATAGTTATATAGCTTTTGCAAAGAAGTTACCTTAATTTCACGGCAAAGAAAATTTTTTAATTAATACCATTCCCTGATTCCACACAGAATTAACTAACATTTCTAATCGATGTCTCAAAAACAATCGTGTCCACAAGCAGAGGAAACTTTTAGGCTGTCACTAGGACCAGCGTTACACGATTCCTGTTTTCTGCTACACTTGTGTTATACCCGTAGCTACAGCAGTATTCATACTAACTTCTCTATCACTGGAATAGCAACTGTTCATTCCCACATGTTTCCAAAATTGCGGAGGGGTGGGGGAACGCAAAATGCTGCTATAAATCAACACAGGCAGTCAGAATTATATGTACTTGTTACAAACATCTCTTCTGAAGTTAGGAGCCAAACAATTTCTTGTAACTCAACACATCACGGAAAATATTTTACAAATGTGCTAGTTCTTACACACGAGTATTTATATCAGAGAATCGAAAAAAACATCATTTCAATTTACACAAATATTTACCTAAAACTTATAAGTCTACTTTAAGACCTCTAACAATTCTTCTCTTTGTCGTTAGCAACTTCGAGAAGGTGGGCAAGAAAGCACACCACACCAACTACAACCCCGCTTTCATAATGCAACCAAATTTACTATAGTACTATTTTCTTAAATTGTTTTTCATTTATTAATACAGTATTGCGAGTTTCTTCTAACATTATGCTGTTCATGACAATATCTACGTGTTCTAAAAATATTACAACAAGGGCAGTGGCACAGCGATTAATATTAAAACACAAGTATTGTTTTTTTTAATAAATTGATGTTTGTCTCTAGTGAACTTTTAGTTAGGAACCGCTTAATCACCTGACATTAGTAGTACTACATGATATGTAAGATCGCTAGATAACTTGATGTATTTGCTGTTACTTCTCGATAGTGAGTCGTTCACATTTAATTAGTTTCAACTAAAAATACAATACGTATGTAGATAACAACTGTTATTTTCCTAGTTAACTGATAGGTATCGCCATGCAGACTTACATTACTAGGGGAAACTTAAGTATCTTCAAACCATGACTTAGTTGTACACCTCTGACTTCTACCAGACGGAGTGAAATTGCCCACGCCGCCCTAATTTTTTGTCCTCGTGTACTGGCGAATGTTACAGGCAGGAGAAAAAATATGGGAATATGGTATTGGCCTTGATACACGCAGGCAGGAAGATAAGGCCTGTTAAGTATCAGGTCACCTAGGCAGAATGGTTGGTTGTGTCAAGTATCAAAACCTGGCCCATCGTGGCTTAGTTGTTGGGTCTGTCAGGTATCAACACTTGGGTCATCGTAGCTTAGTGGTTGGGTCTGCCAAGTATCAATACCTGGCCCATCGTGGCTCAATGGTTGGGTCATTCAAGTTTCAAAACCTAGGTCATCGATGCTTAGTAGTTGGGTCTGTCAAGTATCAAAACCTGGACCATCGTTACTGAGTGTTTGGGTCTGTCAACTCTCAAAACCTGGGCCATCGTGTCTGAGTTTTTGGGTCTGTCAAGTATCAAAACCTGGGTCATCGTGACTGAGTGTTTGGCTATGTTAAGTATGAGAGCCTGAGGCATGGAGAGTGAAAGCTCTGTCTGTAGTTCGCGTGAGAGTGAGTGACATGTTGTGTTGTGGCAGGTGTCAAGCACGGCTATCCATGTCGTGATACGGGCCAGTGCCTGTTTGAGCTTGCGGATACTTACTGTGGTGAAAGCAACCATTGTGAGTGTGCGCGGGGCTATGGCTATGACCCCGCCAACAGCAGCTGCTCCATCATCATCAACGGTGAGTATCACCACATACACCATTCTTCTCCAGCTCATGAATGCACTCTAGTTACTGAACGACTTCAAGTGTACAGTTCTTGTATTTGCACTTACATCTGATCGCCCTTCATGTTAGTTAAAAAAACATATATTGTCATACCATTATGTTAAATATTGTCTCTGCTGTGGACAGTCGCCTATGTTTCAATAACATTTCACATTTTATCCCCGAGTTGCAAGGCACATAAACTGCTAGAAGTTGTATCATTAATTTTCTTGGTTTTAAATTTTAAATTTGGGGCATCAGAAATAAGCACACGTGACTACGCTGTTTAAATTTCAATGTAGTTTAAAATACTACTCACTTCTCGCCGGGCAAACCGGGTTCGTTTCCCGGCGGGGTCGCTCCTGGATTTTCGCATGTGGGACTCATGCTGGACGTAGTCGCTTGTAAGCGGGTTCTCCCAGGTGTCTCCCGCCCTTTCATTCCGGCGCTGCTCCATACTCAACTCACTTCACTCTCATCGGCTCTCAATATCTTGNCGTTGCTATACTAGTGTGGTTCGGAACCCACTTTTATGGACACAAATATAGTGTGAAATGTTACACGAAATGCAAACCCTTGAGGTCAAAATGATATTCCCACCTTTCCTTTCTTGTGAACTTTATATCATTCCTGGAAGCTTCACACTCAACGTATTAGCTATAAACATTGTAAATGCAAACATTTACCACTTCCAAAACACGGTAAAAAGTTGGCCACTTTCACGAAAACAAATACTGAAACCTTAATAGAAAATGTCTAGTTCTGGGCTTGTGTTACCGGTGTATATTTCCACATTATTATGCACCTAAATAAAATTTTAAAAGATGGTATCTTACGGTTACATAAATACGTGACAAAATAATTGTTTTATAAAACGCAGGGTTACGCAATATCTCTCTAATGTCGTCGTAGAGAGGCAAAAGTTTAAAAAACAGTATAAAAGATAAAATAATTTCTCACGCACTACAAAATATATCTGCGTTTTCATTACAAACTGCGTTTTATGAAGTTATTTAAATCATTTTTATGTAATATTTTGGGTATAAATGAGTAGAGCAGAAATTTCTTATATAAAATAAACTGTAAGTTTAAGGTAACCTGAGAAAATATTTCACTTGGATGGTAATAAATGAAGCAAACAGCATTACAACATAATAATTAGTTCTTTAAAGCAGGTTGTCACCTATCACGCGATAATAGTTATATAGCTTTTGGAAAGAAGTGACCTTAATTTCACAGCAAAGAAAATTTTTTTATTAATACCAATCCCTGATTCCACACAGAATTAACTAAAATTTCTAATCGATGTCTCAAAAACAATCTTGTCCACAAGCAGAGGAAACTTTTAGGCTGTCACTAGGACCAGCGTTACACGATTCCTGATTTCTGCTATACTTGTGTTATACCCGTAGCTACAGCAGTATTCATACTAACTTCTCTATCACTGGAATAGCAACTGTTCATTCCCACATGTTTCCAAAATTGCGGAGGGGTGGGGGAACGCAAAATGCTGCTATAAATCAACACAGGCAGTCAGAATTATATGTACTTGTTACAAACATCTCTTCTGAAGTTAGGAGCCAAACAATTTCTTGTAACTCAACACATCACGGAAAATATTTTACAAATGTGCTAGTTCTTACACACGAGTATTTATATCAGAGAATCGAAAAAAACATCATTTCAATTTACACAAATATTTACCTAAAACTTATAAGTCTACTTTAAGACCTCTAACAATTCTTCTCTTTGTCGTTAGCAACTTCGAGAAGGTGGGCAAGAAAGCACACCACACCAACTACAACCCCGCTTTCATAATGCAACCAAATTTACTATAGTACTATTTTCTTAAATTGTTTTTTCATTTATTAATACAGTATTGCGAGTTTCTTCTAACATTATGCTGTTCATGACAATATCAACGTGTTCTAAAAATATTACAACAAGGGCAGTGGCACAGCGATTAATATTAAAACACAAGTATTGTTTTTTTTAATAAATTGATGTTTGTCTCTAGTGAACTTTTAGTTAGGAACCGCTTAATCACCTGACATTAGTAGTACTACATGATATGTAAGATCGCTAGATAACTTGATGTATTTGCTGTTACTTCTCAATAGTGAGTCGTTCACATTTAATTAGTTTCAACTAAAAATACAATACGAATGTAGATAACAACTGTTATTTTCCTAATTAACTGATAGGTATCGCCATGCAGACTTACATTACTAGGGGAAAATTAAGTATCTTCAAACCATGACTTAGTTGTACACCTCTGACATCTACCAGACGGAGTGAAATTGCCCACGCCGCCCTAANTCCTAATTAACTGATAGGTATCGCCATGCAGACTTACATTACTAGGGGAAAATTAAGTATCTTCAAACCATGACTTAGTTGTACACCTCTGACATCTACCAGACGGAGTGAAATTGCCCACGCCGCCCTAATTTTTGTCCTCGTGTACTGGCGAATGTTACAGGCAGGAGAAAAAATATGGGAATATGGTATTGGCCTTGATACACGCAGGCAGGAAGATAAGGCCTGTTAAGTATCAGGTCACCTAGGCAGAATGGTTGGTTGTGTCAAGTATCAAAACCTGGCCCATCGTGGCTTAGTTGTAGGGTCTGTCAGGTATCAACACTTGTGTCATCGTGGCTTAGTGGTTGGGTCTGCCAAGTATCAAAACCTAGGTCATCGATGCTTAGTGGTTGGGTCTTTCAAGTTTCAAAACCTAGGTTATCGTTGCTTAATGGTTGGGTCTTTCAAGTATCAAAACCTTCGTCATCGTTGCTTAGTGGTTGGGTCTGTCAAGTATCAAAACCTGGGCCATCGTGACTTAGTGTTTGGGTCTGTCAAGTATTAAAACCTGGACCATCGTTACTGAGTGTTTGGGTCTGTCAACTATCAAAACCTGGGCCATCGTGACTGAGTGTTTGGGTCTGTCAAGTATAAAAACCTAGGCCATTGTGACTGAGTGTTTGGCTATGTTAAGTATGAGAGCCTGAGGCATGGAGAGGGAAAGCTCTGCCTGTAGTTCGCGTGAGAGAGAGTGACATGGTGTGTTGTGGCAGGTGTCAAGCACGGCTATCCATGTCGTGAGACGGGCCAGTGCCTGTTTGAGCTTGCGGATACTTACTGTGGTGACAGCAACCATTGCGAGTGTGCGCGGGGCTATGGCTATGATCCCATTAACAGCAGCTGCTCCATCATCATCAACGGTGAGTATCATCACATACACCATTCTTCTCCAGCACATGAATGCACTCTACTTACTGAGCGACTTCAAGTGCACAGTTCTTGTATTTGCACTTACATCTGATCGCCCTTCATGTTAGTTAAAAAAACATATATTGTCATACCATTATGTTAAATATTGTCTCTGCTGTGGACAGTCGCCTATGTTTCAATAACATTTCACATTTTATCACCGAGCTGCAGGGCACATATACTGCTAGAAGTTGTATCATTAATTTTCTTGGCTGTAAATTTTAATTTGGGGCATCGGAAATAAGCACACGTGACTACGCTGTTTAAATTTCAATGTAGTTTAAACACTACTCACTTCTCACCTGGCAAACCGGGTTCGTTTCCCGGTGGTGTCGCTCCTGGATTTTCGCATGTGGGAATCGTGCTCGACGTACACGCTGGTAGGCGGTTTCTCCCGGGTGTCTCCCGCCCTTTCATTCCAGCGCTGCTCCATACTCAACTCACTTCAATCTCATCGGCTCTCGATATCTTGATGTAAAGAGCCACTCTAATCTCTCCCTGACCAGCACGATTCCCCCATACGAAAATCCGAGAGCGACCCGCCCGGGAATTGAACCCAGGTCCTCTTGGCGAGAGTAAAGTAGTCTAACCACTACAGCACCGCAGCCCCTAGGAGGGTGTCATATCCTGTGGCCTCTCTTCCCTTCTAGATCTGCCTCCGTGTTCAAGCAACTTAGCACAGTGAGAAGCATTTCACTCTCTCAGTGCTCCACTGTGTTGAAACGGAAATTTGTTAGTGTAGAGTACCTACTTACCATCGCACGAGGAGCCTGCAGTCAGTGCGTTTGATGCGTGTTGCAGGTGTGGTGCCGCACCGAGGCAAGTGTCGTGTAGACAGGCAGTGCAAGTCCGGGATGATCTGCCCTGGGTACACCTGCGAATGCAGGACTGGCTTGCAGTATGACAGAACATCTCTTACCTGCATTCATATCGTGAGTGAGTGCTGACACAGCACATTTGCACTACTGAATCAACATGCGAATTATTCACAGATAACAAAATAATATAACAAAACAACACTGGTATGATCGATAGTAATTTTATATATGAGAAAATACTGATAAACAACCTTTTTTATAATGGATTATAAATACGATATATAATTAACAAATAGTAATATCAATTAAAATGTTACTTTTATTATCCTAAAATATCAAATTTTTTTATAGTATTAGTGCTTATGTATGTTTTTTCTTTATAGAATTCAGCAACGTTCTATGGTTCTTAACCAAATCTGTTAGGCATAAGTTACCATTCAGTTCGAAACTTATGATACACTGTAGGTCAAAGTGGATCCCAGCCACTTTTCGGTCCGGAAACTCCTAAATCTGGATCGCGAATCTCCGCACCCTATTGCATCTATTATAGCCATGCAATGCAAGTTAGTTCTGATAGTTTAATATAAATGCATATCTCATTGATTTCTTGACATTCAAAAGTCACAGTGTATAAAGTTGTGTGTGTTTTAACATGGTCAATTACTGGCCCACTTCCTTCATTTCTAGTGTTATTGCTAGCCCCCCACAAAGGCGAACCGGGTTCAATCCCCGGCCGGCTCACTGGCCGATTTTCGTATGTGGGAATCATGCAGTACGATGCCGCTGGTCGTTGGGTTTTTTTTGGGGATCTCGCATTTTGGAGGATAGTGAGGCTAATGAAGAGTTGGATGTGGAGTTTGGTGATGCTAACAAAGAGTTGGATTTGGAGGATAGTGAGGCTAACGAAAAGTTGGATATGGAAGGTGGTGAGGCTAACGAAGAGTTGGATGTGAAGGGTGGAGAGTCTAACGAAGATTTGGATGTGGAGGGTGGTGAAGCTGGCGAAGAGTTGGATGTGTAGTGTGCAGAGGCTAACAAAGAGTTGGATGTGGAGGGTGGTGATGCTAACAAAGAGTTGGATGTGGAGGGTGGAGAGGCTAGCGAAGAGTTGGATGTGGAAAGTGGCGAGGGTAACGAAGTCTTGGATCTGGAGGGCGGAGGGGCTTATGAAGAGTTGAATGTGGAGAGTGGTGAGGCTAACTAAGAGTTGGATGTGGAGGTTGGTGAGGCTTACGAAGAGTTGGATGTTAAGGGTGGAGAGTCTAACGAAGATTTGGATGTGGAGGGTGGTGAAGCTGGCGAAGAGTTGGATATGTAGTGTGGTGAGGCTAACAAAGAGTAGGATGTGGAGGGTGGTGATGCTAACAAAGAGTTGGATGTGGAGGTTGNTGATGCTAACAAAGAGTTGGATTTGGAGGATAGTGAGGCTTACGAAGAGTTTGTTGTGGAAGGTGGTGAGGCTAGCGAATATTTGTATGTGGAGGGTGGTGAGGATAACGAAGAGTTGGTTTTGGAGGGTAGTGAGGCTAGCGAAGAGCACTTTCCGAACGCGGTAAGCTGAGAGGTGACGGGTTGTTTTATTAAATACTGAAATACCATACGAGCAGCCTTTTCATGATGAGGTTGATGGTGGTACATGCATACGGCATTAACACAATGTTTTGTGTGACGAGCAGTAACAAGGATCATTCAAATTTCTCAGTCGTGAAGTTACCATCTGACTGTGGTTATGTTGTTGACCCCGTATTGACTTTGGTCGCTTTTTTCATTGTTTAATCCCCTCTTTTTATGTAGTACAGCATTTCCCCTAGAGTGCGGGATAACGAACAGAAAATATATTATTTCTTCCCCCTTTTCTGAAACTTTGAGGACACATGACATACGACTTACGTTTGATACAGCAGGGATGCTTCTACAAATTTCCTTGTGTCTACTCAAGTCAAGGTCACTCGAGTTAATTCACCATCTCTTTTTTTTCCATCAGGAGCTGCTCTGAAGACTATGGTTTGGTTCGCACTGCTGAGTCTGTTACTCAGCAAGGTTGCCTTTGAGGTCACCTTATTTCACTACCAAGGACAGAGCGATTTCGGGAAGAACCAGTGAAGATATCTACTGACTGTGATAACATGTGTCGTTTTGGCGCAAGGATGGAGACTTCGGATAATCAAGTTNCGAGCTAATTCGCCATTTCTTTTTTTTTTCCATCAGGAGCTGGTCTGAAGACTATGGTTTGTGTCGCACTGCTGAGTCTGTTACTCAGCAAGGTAGCCTTTTGAGGTCACCTTATTTCACTACCAAGGACAGAGCGATTTCGGGAAGAACCAGTGAAGATATCTACTGACTGTGATAACATGTGTCGTTTTAGCGCAAGGATGGAGACTTCGGATAATCAAGTTGATATTTCTGTTTAATAGTATTACTCTCTCCATCACAAACATTNGGCGCAAGGATGGAGACTTCGGATAATCAAGTTGATATTTCTGTTTAATAGTATTACTCTCTCCATCACAAACATTTATAACTGTCATGTAATTCGCTATCCCAGATGCACCACCTGGGCCAGAAATCCTTATCCTACTTTTATGAGTTATAGGTACTACTATTCAACGTGATATTATCGTTTAAAAATAAATACTGTATGCTGTGTTATAATTTGTGTGTTTTAGTGTGTTCCATGTTATGACCTTACCTCTTCATTCTTCTTTGTTCGCCGACGAGGTGTAAAGGGTATTTTAACTCGGCTCTCGATGATCTCCCGTTTCCCCTATTCCGTCACTGCTCCATCTTCACCTCATTTCACCCTCATCGGCTCTCAAGACCTCGTTGTTAAGAGCCGCCNCCCTATTCCGTCACTGCTCCATCTTCACCTCATTTCACCCTCATCGGCTCTCAAGACCTCGTTGTTAAGAGCCGCCCAATTTCTTAACTTTCTCCACTCCAACGAAAATCTCTGATCCGTAGAACACTTTTGTGAGCCATACCTACATACGAAAACGTCTCGTTGTCAGCAGGAACGAGGAAGTCAGTGGTTATGGATCGCCTAAGAATTATTTAGGACAGCCATAGAAAACTAGAACCAGGACTCTAACCCGGGTCCTCTCGAATGTAAGTTCATTGTGTTACCACTGCGCCACCTGGCTAAGTGTTGCGGACCTTGACTTAAGCATGCACGTAACCNGAATGTAAGTTCATTGTGTTACCACTGCGCCACCTGGCTAAGTGTTGCGGACCTTGACTTAAGCATGCACGTAACCCAAACATAATAATTGTCACATATATCAAGGTCTAAACACTTCAAATCACAGAATTGCTTTTACTTTAATACAAGCGGGTGTAAACTAGTTTTGANAGGTCTAAACACTTCAAATCACAGAATTGCTTTTACTTTAATACAAGCGGGTGTAAACTAGTTTTGACAAAAAAAAACTACAATGGTTTGAAGCTTGTCTTATCTTAAAAATAAAGCACCAACATCTTTCAGAGTACATAATTAAATATAATGATTTAGTAAGTTTAAGCTACATTAAAATATTCCTTTGTTTCAACATTCAGAAAAACAAATACTCGTCTATTTAGGTTTAACAGAAAAATATTTATTTGCATTAAACAAAGATGATCGAAAAAATGTTGTTATTTATTACAAATAATAAGCTGCTAGAGCATAGGCTACATAAATTAATAAATCAAGATTTGATTTTTTGATGAACACCTTAATTACACAAACTTTACTTAAATATATTAGTCATTATGTATTCATATTGTCTAATATTAATTATTTAAGGTTATAATCAAATTATAATATTTTTCAGATTCAAACTCTTTATTGCTTGTGAGACAGATTATGTAATAATCTGAGATGTTGTACTTATATAAATTCAGGGTTTTTGGTAATTATCACACAAAATAGTGATTTACCATTTTAACATGATATTGCATGAAAAAAAATTATTAAATANAGTTTTTGGTAATTATCACACAAAATAGTGATTTACCATTTTAACATGATATTGCATGAAAAAAAATTATTAAATATGTTTATTTCGTACATATATACAATACAAACGTTAAAAGATGTAAACTATCTTAGTAAATATGGAAATTTGTTTCTGGCATGAGGCAGAGTGAGGTCTGCTGGGAAGAAGCTAAGGATAATACAAACTCCCCAGTATCATAGACAAACATTTGCACTTGCAATAAGTTACCTCAATAACAAACAATTAAACTTGCGGCTTCATAAACTTATTCATGAATTTTATTTACAAGTTACTCTTCGGAAGTAAAATATAATGGAAAGGTTTCACAGTGTGGGATTGTCGAAAAGGAAAATGAAGAACCGAATTTAATATATTTAGTGTATATTGAAGGTGTAAGATTTATTGATAAAACATTTGAACATTTAGTAACTATTAAATGCAGCATAGTTAATACCATTTACAGTTTTAAATTCAAAGATTCGATTACAGACTTTTTCGATCTCATTTGGTGTTTTCTGCATTTATACGCAAACTAAAATTAATGAAATAAAAATATAGGACGTATAAACAACAGAACCATTAATGCAAACATAGATTTTCTTCAAAATTAACAAATTAGAATTTTCTACAAGTCAATGGTATTCAAAATTATATATCTTTATTAAGCTACAATTTAAAAAAAAAATCAGACAGCAGCTTTTATGATAATAAAATTCTATTAAAATTAAGATTTAAATATATTTTTTGTACAGGGTTCTAAAACATAAAAGTTTTGTATTCCTGAACAATAATTTTTGCATATTTGCGGATTTCATGGTTTCCAACTGCNATCCTCTATTAATAGAATTGAAAATTTTTATTCTAAAAGTAAATACTTTATCAGCGATTGCCATATGCGGTGTTTTTGTTAATTCAAACACTTAGTAATGAAACAAACCCCATGAACTGCGGACATAACGCATCACACCGGTTATTGCCTTACTCTCTCAACACACTTTACTTTGATGCAAGGTATACATAGGCTGGTTGCCTTTGGTCCTTTATGTACACAATGTTGGATACTATGTCCTTTATGTACACAATGATGGATACTAGGTCCTTTATGTACACAACAATGGATACTAGGTCCTTTATGTATACAATGATGGATACTAGGTGCTGTATGTACACAACGATGTATACTAGGTCCTTTATGTACATAATGATGGTTACTAGGTCCTTTATGTACACAATGATTGATACCAGGTTCTCAATGTACACAATGATGGATACTAGGTCCTTTATGTATACAATGATGGATACTATGTCCTTTATGTACACAATGATGGATACTATGTCCTTTATGTACACAATGATTGATACTATGTCCTTTATGTACACAATGATGGATACTAGGTCCTTTATGTACACAACAATGGATACTAGGTCCTTTATGTACACAATGATGGATACTACGTCCTTTATGTACACAATGACCGATGCTAGGTCCTTTATGTACATGATGATGGATACTAGGTCATTTATATATACAATGATGGATACTAGGTCCTTTATGTACATGATGATGGATATTTGGTCCTTAAAGTACACAATGATGTATAGTAGGTCCTTTATGAGCACGATGATGGATACTTGGTCCTTAAAGTACACAATGATGTATAGCAGGTCCTTTATTAGCACGATGATGGATACTTGGTCCTTAAAGTACACAATGATGTATAGTAGGTCCTTTATGAGCACGATGATGGATACTTGGTCCTTAAAGTACACAATGATGTATAGCAGGTCCTTTATTAGCACGATGATGGATACTTGGTCCTTAAAGTACACAATGATGTATAGTAGGTCCTTTATGAGCACGATGATGGATACTAGGACATTACTGGTTAAGGACAACATCATCGAGCTCGCAGGGCGTTGTTCTGCTGCAAGACAAGTGCTGAACACGGTACAGCGCTTACAAACTAATTATAGACTGTGCACGCTAATTTAAGCAAATTTGAAATCAACCCTTGAATAACTTCTTTTACCCTAACTGCATACAGTATTTTAACGGGCGTACGAAGTGGTATGCTCTCAGTTAAGTTGGTAACGACAGAGGGAATGTAGTCCCATGTCTTAACGTATATTTAAAAATGTTGGTAGACATTTGTAAATACTTAAATTATTTCTTTTGATTTTTTGTTTTAAAATGGATATAAGTGTAAGAATGAGAAAATTTGTAAAATGTAAATTTATTTAATAATTTTACAGTTTCTCTTGACCGACGCATAAATAAGAAGATAAGGCACATGGCGTTTATTAATATTACAAACGATGGNTGAGGCACATGGCGTTTATTAATATTACAAACGATGGAAGAATACACAGTGCACGTACAAGTTGATGCTGAGCAGGTCTTTCAAAACTGCTTAGTTTTGGGTGAACCGTCTATACGTGATTGCAACACTTGAACTCAGATATTCCTGTGAGACCGAGTGGGTAAGAAAGGACCTAGTTAACAGAGAATGCCCGCTTGTAGTAAGCACGGGGGGAAACATGCAATATGGCGGATGTAGCAGNTATACAATGATGGATACTAGGTCCTTTACATATACAATAATGGATACTAGGTCCTTTATGTATACAATGATGGATAATAGGTCCTTTATGTATACAATGATGGATACTAGGTCCTTTATATATATACAATGATGTATACTAGGTGCTGTTTGNATAGGTCCTTTATGTATACAATGATGGATACTAGGTCCTTTATATATATACAATGATGTATACTAGGTGCTGTTTGTACGCAATGATGGATACTACGTCCTTTATGTACACAATGACCGATGCTAGGTCCTTTATGTACATGATGATGGATATTTGGTCCTTAAAGTACACAATGATGTATAGTAGGTCCTTTATGAGCACGATGATGGATACTTGGTCCTTAAAGTACACAATGATGTATAGCAGGTCCTTTATTAGCACGATGATGGATACTTGGTCCTTAAAGTACACAATGATGTATAGTAGGTCCTTTATGAGCACGATGATGGATACTTGGTCCTTAAAGTACACAATGATGTATAGCAGGTCCTTTATTAGCACGATGATGGATACTTGGTCCTTAAAGTACACAATGATGTATAGTAGGTCCTTTATGAGCACGATGATGGATACTAGGACATTACTGGTTAAGGACAACATCATCGAGCTCGCAGGGCGTTGTTCTGCTGCAAGACAAGTGCTGAACACGGTACAGCGCTTACAAACTAATTATAGACTGTGCACGCTAATTTAAGCAAATTTGAAATCAACCCTTGAATAACTTCTTTTACCCTAACTGCATACAGTATTTTAACGGGCGTACGAAGTGGTATGCTCTCAGTTAAGTTGGTAACGACAGAGGGAATGTAGTNACTGCATACAGTATTTTAACGGGCGTACGAAGTGGTATGCTCTCAGTTAAGTTGGTAACGACAGAGGGAATGTAGTGCCATGTCTTAACGTAGATTTAAAAATGTTGGTAGACATTTGTAAATACTTAAATTATTTCTTTTGATTTTTGGTTTTAAAATGGATATAAGTGTAAGAATGAGAAAATTTGTAAAATGTAAATTTATTTAATAATTTTACAGTTTCTCTTGACCGACGCATAAATAAGAAGATAAGGCACATGGAGTTGTTAATATTACAAACGATGGAAGAATACACAGTGCACGTACAAGTTGATGCTGAGCAAGGCTTTCAANTAAGGCACATGGAGTTGTTAATATTACAAACGATGGAAGAATACACAGTGCACGTACAAGTTGATGCTGCGCAGGTCTTTCAAAACTGCTTAGTTTTGGGTGAACCGTCTATACGTGATTGCAACACTTGAACTCAGATATTCCTGTGAGACCGAGTGGGTAAAAAAGGACCTAGTTAACAGAGAATGCCCGCTTGTAGTAAGCACGGGGGGAAACATGCAATATGGCGGATGTAGCAGCGTGTAGTGGTTACCGCAGGTGTTCTCCTGCTGCTGGTATCCCTCGATGCACTGGCAGGTCTGTCCACGACACTCGGCCACTATCGCGTTTGTCAGCGATGGCACGTAGCACTCACCCGTGTGCTTGCATGCGTTTCTCAGAGCTGGAACAAGAAATCACCACCATCCTGTATAGAAACCCCCTCTCACTCTTATACTCTGAGAGAAAGGCTTGTTCCAGNCATGCGTTTCTCAGAGCTGGAACAAGAAATCACCACCATCCTGTATAGAAACCCCCTCTCACTCTTATACTCTGAGACAAAGGTTTGTTCCAACCAACAAAACATAGCGCCAAAAATATATTCAATTTCACCAACAATATAATTTGTTGAGTAAACAACACATGAAAGGCAACAAAATAAATTTTTCTTATCTAACAAAATGCGCTCTTGAATTAACAAAACCTCTGAGTTTGGCCAAAATAAATTGCATTATCAACAAAACATTTAGTTATGCAAGCCAGCAAGCATGAATAAAATACTTAATGACAGGCCTATAAGCTTACAGCACCCTAGTTAGGCAAGTTAGCATGCTTAAATCAAACTTGTAATGATAAACCTGTATGCTAACAGCAAGCTAGTTATACAAGCCATCAAGCATGAATCAAGCTAACTAGTCACCACATGTCAACCTTGTAGAAAGTTTGGTAATGTAGAACATACTGTAAGCTTGTTTTGGCACGTTACAAGTTTAATTGAATCCATACGCAAACCTGTCACTAGCATGTATGTCTTGAATCAAACTTTAATCACACATGACTTGAATAGCTTGCTCGGCAAGGAGAATCCGGGTTAAATTGCAAGTTTGCATGTTATCTTGGTGAGTGCTGTTATCACGTCGTCTCAAATACTATTAAAAGTACTATGAAAACCAATTAAATGGAGCCCTTTGTGGCCAATACAATTAGCCTACGTTCCACCACTAGTTGCTGATAACCGGTGGTGTTTCTCGGGGTTATCCAACTTTCGCTGTCCTCTCACCGCGTTCATTCTTTCTGCTATCTGAGACGTCATCATCCAGTCACGTGTCATCGGCAACACTGTTCTCGGCGAGAACAGAGCAGAATCACTTCCTGCGAAGACAACTAAGGGCTACGGGCAATATGTGACTTATAAGAACTCCACAAACGAGGCAGATGTGGCGTGTTACATACCAAGGTAAACATAACGTTAACAGCTGTTTTTAAAAGAATGACTACGTTAACATAACGTACTACATATAAGACTTAACGTGAATGGAAGAATTGCCTGTGCTTACAAATGTGTCGTGGACAGAAACTATTTCTCACTCTACACTATAATAACAATAATGGCGTATGGGGAGTGCACCCTAGGGCGAGGCAACACCCTCCGAAGCGACGGTTCTTTCCAGCTGGGACCCGTAGGTGACCGCCATCCCTGGGCATGACAGAAATGAGACCCTACAATGGAGCGGCGCTGGAATGCAAGGGCGGGGGAAACGGGAGTACCCCGAGAAAACTCGCCGGCAAGCGGCATCGTTCACCACGATTCCCACATGAGAAAATCCGGGAGTGAACCCGCCGGGGATCGAACCCGGATCGCCGTGGTGGGAGGCGAGCGCCCTGGGCA
>NQII01009628.1:0-19237 GCA_002778355.1 Clitarchus hookeri | reverse complement strand
TCAGCCAGTGCTTATAAACTGACGTCAGTTGTGGGTGCTATTACAACTCATTATAATGCCTTGTTCACTGTTAACTGAGCAGTCTTTGAAGAACTGACAACGGATCTGCTTCATACTAACTGGGGCATGGCAATACTCTTTCTGCAAGGCTACCAACATTACTAGAAGCACGTCACTAAATACGTTTTACGAGGGAACCGCGGTTGTCTAGTGGGTAGACTATTCGCCTCCCATCTAGGCAAACCGGGTTAGATTCCCGGTGGAGTCGCTCCCGGATTTTCTCATGTGAAAATCGTGCCGGACGATGCCACTGGTCAGCGGGTTTTCTTGGGTATCTCCCGTTTCCCCCGTTCTTGCATTTCAGCGCTGCTCCATACTCACCTCACTTCACCCTCATCGACTTTCAATACCTCGATGTTAAGAGCCGTCTAAATATCTCCTCTCCACGTTTGACGAGGTAGGGAATGGAAGGAAGGGAGGAGGGAGATAATATCCTCGAAGAAAGGGCAGGAGTAACGCCTTACTACGTGTGTGATACTACACTCTTAACATCTCAATGCAACTCTCAATCATTAGGTCAGACGGCGAGTTTGGCCAAACCTAGCTAGATATAAGCAACAAGGAGAATTTTTATTACATGTTGATTTGTTATGTGCTCACTTAAAGAGTTATGGAAAGGTCTAGCATTGAGCGAATTCCAGAAATATAAAATTAAGAATATAATTTTAGCTGTTTAATGTAACTCAGTGGAGTTCTTTAATATGTTATACATTTATATTAGCAGAACTGTCAGATGCAAATATAGTTGAAACAATGTATGCTTTTACAATAAAAATATTGTTACTTTTTTAAATAAAAACTTATAAAAATCACAATATAGGTACATATGAAAAAACTATTGTTTTAATATTTAAGACATTTAAGTAATTACATAACTTTTATAACAACCTAATTTTTAAAATATTGTATATTTCTAAAATAATTTTATTTGCTCGAAAAAAAGTAGTTAGTTTTTTTTTAAATTGTTTTTTAAAATACAGATGTTTCAATGCCATAGAACTGTAGGTAATACAATTTCTTATTTTATTACAATTATTGTAGCTTATTTTTCATTTTATGATTTATATACCTAATTTATCGCAAAAAGATAATTTTGGAATAAAAAACGAATTGGCGTTTTCTTCTATTGCTGTAAACGATAGTTGCATGCGTTCAAACGACTTTTGAAGTAATTAAATCCTATAACAAGATATGAAGTACCTCAAATTCTGTTCTCGATTTTACGTTTGAGAAATTGAGCCTCTGTGAGACCTTCCCAAAGCCCTTAACCACACAATGAATGCGAATGTTTGGTTTTTGCTAGTTTCAGCTATTATTCCACGCTTGCCGAAGGTTTCTCGTGAATTTTGTAGGTGTTTCGCAATAACGACAATCGGACATTTCATTTTCTCTGGAATTATACAGCTTTCCAAATAATTATCACTTGCAAAACTAAAAAATTTATATATGAACTTTTATTTTATTCTTATACATTCTTTCACCATCAGCACTGACATTATTTATAAANGGTTTGGATGTTTGTAAAAAGTTTATAATGCAGTTTTCATTTAAAAATTTGTGTTTACTGCAAATTATGTCCCAAAACCGTAAGTATGCCATCAGCATAAAATAAATTAAAGTAAAATTTCTTTTCAGAAATCTTACTCATTTTTGTATGTGTCAAAGATGCTACATCCTATTTATATTTTTAGTTTCTTAAAACAAAAATTTAATACAATTTTTCTTATTGCTTCTGAAATGCTGTAAATAATGACTGTATGGCCTTAAAGAGGGAAAAAGAAGATCCCTCCACCACATTCAAGTATTTCAAGTCTGAAGGTGTTTGCATGGCGTTCAGTTCCTATGGTGTCTGATAAGTGTTGTATTTAATATATTCGTTGTTATTGTTCTCGAAGAAGCAGGTCACTATGGCCTGCCGTCTCGTCTCGACGCCAGCGAGGTCAATAGAGACTGAGCTAGCAGAAACATAACTGACGAAGGAATCGGCCTGGAGGAATTCCGGGAAACCATGGGAAACCGAAGTCAGGTTGGCGGGATCTGGATCCGAACCCAGGTCCACCCGAATGCGAATCCAAATGTTTGCCACTGCGCCATTTCACGCGTTATTATTGTTCAAGAAGTTACCCTGATTGCTTTTCATATATCTTTATGATAAGACTTGTTTCCAATTATAATTATTTTTGTGTAACAGCTCTTNTTACCCTGATTGCTTTTCATATATCTTTATGATAAGACTTGTTTCCAATTATAATTATTTTTGTGTAACAGCTCTTTGAACCGACTAAATAACCATAAACTTTAGAGCTGATTTAAGTTTGCTTTTAGCGAGTACTGTCAAGTTTACAGTAAAAAGTAATGTTTAATTAAAATAGTCCGCTTCATGAAATATCTTCAAGTTATTCTAATGTAACACACATAGTGTATGGTGAGAAAAAGTCTCTGTCCACGACACATTAGCGAGCACAGGCAAATTCTACCATTCACGTTAAGTCTTATACGTAGTACGTTATGTTAACGTAGTCATTCTTTTAAAAACAGCTGTTAACGTCATGTTTACCTTGGTCTGTAACACGCCACATCTGCCTCGTTTGTGGAGTTCTTATAAGTCACATATTGCCCGTAGCCCTTAGTTGTCTTCGCGGGAAGTGATTCTGCTCTGTTCCCGCCNCTTAGTTGTCTTCGCGGGAAGTGATTCTGCTCTGTTCCCGCCGAAAGCAGTGTTGCCGATGACACGTGACTGGATGATGACGTCTCAGATAGCAGAAAGAATGAACGCGGTGAGAGGGCAGTGAGAGTTGGATAACCCCGAGAAACACCACCGGTTATCAGCAACTAGTGGTGGAAAGTAGGCTAATTGTGTTGGCCACCGAGGGCTCCATTTAATTTGTTTTCATATTACTTTTAATAGTATTTGAGACGACGTGATAACAGCGCTCACCAAGATAACATGTAAACTTGCCATTTAACCCGGATTCTCCTTGCCGAGCAAGAGATTCAAGTTATGTGTGATTAAAGTTTGATTCAACGAATACATGCTAGTGACAAGTTTGCATATGGCTTCAATTATACTTGTACCGTGCCAAAACAAGTTTACTGTGTGTTGTACATTATCAAACTTGCTACAAGGTTGACCTGTGGGGACTCGTTAGCTTGATTCATGCTTGAAGGCTTGTATAACTAGCTTGCTATTAGCATACAGGCTTGTCATTACAACCTTTATTTAAGCATGCTAACTTGCATAACTTGCTTGCTGTAAGCTTATAGGCCTGTCATTAAGTATTTTATTCATGCTTGCTGGCTTGCATAACTAAATATTTTGTCGATAATGCAATTTCTTTTGTCCAAACTCAGAGGTTTTGTTAATTCAAGTGCACATTTTGTTAGTTTGGTTTACTCAACAAATTATATTGTTGGTGAAATTGAATATATTTTTGGCGCTATGTTTTGTTGGCTGGAAACAGCCTTTTTCTCAGAGTACAAGAGTGAGAAGGGGTTTCTGTACAGGACGGTGGTGATTTCTTGTTCCAGCTCTGATAAGCCCATTCCAGGACACCGGTGAGTGCTACGTGCCATCACTGACAAACGCGATAGTGGCCGAGTGTCAAGGACAGACCTGTCAGTGCATCGAGGGATACCAGCAGCAGGAGAACACCTGCGGTAACCACTACACGCTGCTACATCCGCCATATTGCATGTTCCTGCTGTGCTAACTACATGCTGGCCTTCTCTGTTAACTAGGTCCTTTCTAACCCACTCGGTCTCACAGGTAATAAAATACCGATCCCAGCGCAGGGAAAAAGTCACTTAAATCGGAAGGTAACCCCCTGGGGCTGTAAATGACTTTTTGAAATTGATTTCGTCACTAATTGGAAATTGAATTCGTCACTAAATGAAAATTTATTTCGTCACTAAATGAAAATTGATTTCATCACTAAATGAAAATTGATTTCGTCACTAAATGAAAATTGATTTCTTCACTACATGAAAACTGATTTCGTCACTAAATGAAAAATCATTTCGTCACTAAATGATTTTAATGAAAATGCTGATCCGAGCTGCACAAAAATTTAAGCAGCGAGAATTTTTTTCATTTAAAGAAATTAAAATGTGTAATAAACAAAACCTAACATGGATCAGTTACTAAATGCATTAAACAGCACCCGCCATTTTATGAAACTTTCCGACCTCACAATAGGGCAGTCCTACCCGATAAATCACGCTGAAATAAATGAAACCAAGTACGGTCCCAAAGTGGTAGTTACTTCAGGAAATTTTAAGGTGACCCTACCAGACAGATATGTATACATTTTCAGTACAAAACTGATAAGTGATGTCAATCGAGGAGGCACAAGTCTTGTGTATAAAGGATTGAAAAAATATGGTGACACACAGAGGCATTCTTTTCTGTTTGTAAAAGAATAAATGCACATATTCGTATAATTAGACATCAGCATATTTTCATTTGTATTCATATCTCTATAAAGTTGTAATGATTGTTAAACCATTAAAACTCAATTACCGCTCTGACTTCGAAAAGGTTCTGTAACATAGTCTAATTAAAAGTTTAGATATGCACCTCCAAATTCGACATATTAAAGTAGGTGAAACACCTAATTCTTTTTCTAAATCTTTCATTGCACTGTCTATAGAAATATTATCCATCTTTATTATCTTAGAAGAAAATATTGCAAAAGGTTTACGATCAACTTAATGACTCGCCAGGGACCTTTTTTTTAATTATTATTACAGCCTAATTTTGAGGCCAATAAAACTCCGTTTTTCGGAGAACTCCCACACCTCACCACTCGGCCGGCCCTTTTTTTTTTTTTAAGTGGTAAGGTGAAAGAGTTTTTTTTAAGTTCTTACACCCCTCTCAGATGGTGTGACGCCTACACCATCCGAGATTACCGAGCTATACGTCTGATACAATACTGACTACTGTAGTGAATATTTATGCTGGGCTTTAAGGGGTAACATATAGTTGCATCTGCTACTCCTAGATCTACTAAGAGTACAAGCATTTATTTTATTAGCTCAAATTTGGAACGGCTCGGTTGATAAACATACAGTGTGGATGTGGGGGCCTTCACACCAACACTGTAAATTTATCCACTAAGCCCAGGATTTAAACCGACGAACCTTGCGTTAAGAGTCGGACGTCTTACCAAAGAGCTAAACTGGCATTGACGCTAGGCGAGGTTCTTCATACAAGTTACATTGCGAGTCCCGCCGAATGAATCACGTCCAGAGTGTGTATACACTGACCTCGACTTCATCCTGGTTCACATATTACGTCACAGATCGCAAGTGCGGCAGTCGGAGATAGTGAGTCCCTCCACGTCCAGAGCGCGGATACATCGACCACATCCGGGTTCACATATTACGTCACAGATAGCAACAGTCGGAGTGAGCTGTTATGAGGAAAACACGTGTCTACACCGACAGAACGAGCACTGTGTATTGAAGTCAGATACAGATAATGCAATTCGAAAGCATTTATCAACGAATTTTTTTAATATGAAACTTTAATGGTTATTTTTAACCCATTAAAGTTATTATATGAGTACTTCCGACCTAAAATACCTTTTTATTTAATATAAAAATAAGTACCTACGGTCTCATCTTCAAGACCACAGTTCTTTCTGATGAATCAAAATTTATTAACTTACCTTTGTCAAGGAATTAAAGTTGATAATAAAGCTTTACTTGAGTTGTTTGCACGGGAAAAAATAAGGGATAGGCAGGCTCGTAAAAGATTGTTTCACCAAATCCAAATGTCGTCCTTGGTTTAAATGTAGCAATTATGCTAGTTTCTCTGTGGTTATATTCATCATGTTTTAATATCATCCCATTAGCTATATTACAGTGTATATTTATTGTTTCAAAGGGGACAAATTTTGGAATTGTATTTCCAAAATGGAANCCATTAGCTATATTACAGTGTATATTTATTGTTTCAAAGGGGACAAATTTTGGAATTGTATTTCCAAAATGGAACTTGTTTGATTTCAGGATTTTATTTTCTGTGAAGCCCAAAAGTTCTTCTATCGAACCCCATTTTCCAAACTGTAAATCATACACACATTTTACTTTCACCCTGTTTGTTGTCTTATCCATCTTGAGGGTTATGCTATTATTTTCTCCCCCACCCATTGGAACTACTTCGAATGGGGGAATTGTCTTTATAGTTTTTACAAGATCTTTTAAACTATATTGGCCAACTGGAATTTCAACTGATGTTTCCATACCAACCATGTTTTTAAAATAGAGTCTATTTTTAAAAGGGGTAATGTTAGGAGTTAGGTATGCAGTATAGAACTGAACTAAAGCCACTGAGTGCTCCTCTATCTCTAAAGGATAATGTAGTCTTTTCTTTAACACTGATTTGTTATCTGATAGCTTGAATACTTTACTCATTTATTACAACAAAAAAAATCTATTAAATAAATGAATAATCCAAGAAACATGAAACAGGTAGACTGGGATATTAAAATAAGGATACCAGACAAAACTGTATTGACAAAACGTCATGGAGAATTAATGCCTAATAATATTAGATGTTTGATAGCGGGCCCTAGTAATTGCGGAAAAACCACACTTATGAGAGATAATTTCATATATTCCCCAGGATGGTTGGACTTTGGTACTTTATATGTGTGTTCAAAAAGTCTGAACCAACCNAATTTCATATATTCCCCAGGATGGTTGGACTTTGGTACTTTATATGTGTGTTCAAAAAGTCTGAACCAACCTAAATTTACAGTTTTAAATAAAGATACAGAGGTAGCAGCAAAATCAATATTTGAACCAATAGCATACTTTTTTCCTACAAACAAAGAAATGGTTACCATGGATGAATGTTGTAATGACTCTGTTGTTGTTTTTGATGATGTCATACTTGAAAATCAGGACAAAGTAAGAGATTTCTTCACTCGCGGTAGACACAAAGATATTGATTGTTTCTATTTAGCTCAGACGTACTCAAAAGTGCCTAAACAGCTTATAAGAGACAATGTTAATTTTCTTTGCATATTTAGACAAGATGATACAAATCTTAAACATCTTCATAGCAATTTTGTTGGTGGCGATATCCCATTTAAAAAATTTATTGAGACTTGTTAAAATGTTGGGATAAGGAACATGGTTTTGTTACGATAGNTTGGGATAAGGAACATGGTTTTGTTACGATAGACACAACTCGTAAGTTGAATAATGGTAAGTATCGTAATAAAATAAAAGAATTTTTAAATCCTTAGATTGTTAGCACATTTTTCTTTGCTTTTAATGGAAAAATTTTCATTAAAAACTAACATACTCTGCTCTTTTTTTTAATGTATTTATATACGATAACTATTTCAAAAACACAACTATGCCTTCAGGTACACCGAAAGCTTTTGGAATTTTAAAATAATCTTATCATCAAGCGCAACATCTAAAGCCTTATGTAAAGCGATGCTTTTTAAATTATGGTATAGTTTGATAATTCCTTTATAATCCTCTGGTTTCATTATTGTCTCATTTACTCTTCCACTTCTCATAAAAATATATTGTGTTTGATTATTACCTAGGTAAAATAATTTGTCCTTTGAACTGTATTTCCCGACTAAACGAAGACTGTCAATTATGTTAGACTGATAGTACTCTAAGATTACCACATCATTAGGAGCAATAGGATTTCCCACGTTTCTAAGCATTTTGTTTTCAAAATCTATATTATTATCTTCTTCCAAGTAGGTAAGAAAGGCTTTATCCAAGGATCTTTTATTTCTTGTCAGTGTGGTTATAAAGTCACTGAACTGTGGGTGGGAAACAAAATCATTAGGATTGATCTTCTCAGTAGTTGTACCATTATCCCGGTGTTCTTTAATTTGATCTTCAATCCAAGAGGTCATTAATGCATTTCCACATATATCCATCGTTTATTAATAGTAAAATAATTTTTGGAAATTTAAAATTATGTGAAAAGTGATTTAGCACAATGACACACAAATGGCCACAAATTACTTGGTGGAAATTTTGAATTCTGCTATCGTTATAAATAATAATTAACCCCGAGATACGCAATCAATTCCTGGGGTGGATCTCCACCAAATGAGTAGAAAAAATATTTTTTATTCGATTCTTTTCAGTAGCATACCCAGTGTGTTCCAGAGTTTTTTGAAACATCTAGGTTAACAATCCCACATTCCTTATCGAGTGGCGTGTTAGGCAGCTTATCAATCATAAATACACCTCGAAAATTTTTTATGTTTAATTTTTTAACCATTGTATTAATATCAAAATTAATGAGTGGAGATTCTTCTTTTTTTGGCAGTCTTCACACCCTTACCTTGTTTTTCCATTGCTAAATTATGTCTATTCTGTTCTTCCAATTCCTGGTCTCTCTTCTTAGCATTAATTACTGATGTAGCGATAGATGAAGCACCTCCTGCCATGCCCCTAGAGCTCCTAATGCTGCAAAAATCAAAGGTAAAAATCCACCCTTGTGAGATCTCAAACCATTTCCAGCCTTCATTTCCTTAGACATTTTCTTAAGTTGTGGAGTTGAGATTGTGATAGTCATACTTTTGCCTTCCTTCAATTTCTTGTTTTTGCGTTCCAGTTGGTCTTTCGTCAGAAAAGAATCAATATTCAAACCCTTCAGCTCCTTGCTAAAAACTTGAAATGCGATGTTTTTTACATTCATTTATTATACCTAATATTTTTAAAATTTTATTTTAATTCCCCAGTCCAGCTTACGTTTAATATGCATTGCAGATCCAGTAACACCTGCCCACAATCTCTCATTGAGATCAGCATCTGAGCTTAACAATCTTTTGAATGCCTTCTTTTCTAGTTCCTTATCAGCTAAGTGTCTTTCAGCTAGATCTTTATGGTGATGATAAGCTATATCATGCTCCATTGCAGCTTCATCTAATGGATTAACAGGTTTATCACCTCTCTCAAGTCTCTCTTTTAGTCTGGTACCTGGACCTAGGAATTTATAGCCTGGTGCATGCAACTCAAAAGGTAGCCGATTTATTATATTATTGAATAATCCCTTTCCATGATGCTCCGACTCCCAGAAAGAAGGGAGTATTGTGTTCAACATTCGTATCAGGTATGGTATACCTTTTGGATTATTCACAACAAAGTCACTAAACTTGCTGTTGAGCATATCCATTATTCCGACCTTCTCATTGTAATAGTTATCATTTCCAGCGTTCTCTTCGCCATAAATAACAAGAAGCCTATCAATGAGCTTCCTAACATCATCCATCCATATATATTCTTTGGGATAGCCTGTATATGTCTTTATACCTGTTCCTGTACGAGGAGAGTTGCGGTTTTTCTTTATCATATTGTACACTGGTCTTACGATAGTTTTCCATTTATCGCCCTTGCTTGATTTTGGTGTTCCCGAGTTGGGGTCATTCTTTTGAAAAACTGCATTTGTATCTGTTAAGATATGACTATAGTTTTCACAGTCGGTTGCAGTGTAGTCACTTTCTGAAACATCCTTACGATTAAGCGATTTCAGCAAACCATCAGTTCCAATGTATGTTCGATCTTTTACAGTAAGTCGGTCATTGTGGAATATTACTTCGCTATCGCCAATATACATTTTGCTTCCATCAGGCCTAAGTCCAAAAACATGGNCTTCCATCAGGCCTTAGTCCAAAAACATGGTCATCACAGTTATTTAAGAATTCAGTCACTTTCTCTCCAATAAATGTTGTTCTATAGTTAGTTAACGGTACAATATCGTTTTTCAAATGCTCCTATGCCTCAAAGCCATCGTCATAGCGTTCAACGCCATCGTCACCGGTATCTGCTTTACCAAACAGATTCCTCTCAAATGAAGTTTCCGTAGGCGTTCGTGGGTAGTCCAAATTCTTTACAGCAAATGGAACAAGTTCCTTTATTAGGTTCTTATTCTCGTTTGTTACGTGCTCAACTTTTTGTCCCAAGTCCTTTATCGCATCTATCAAAGGTTGTTCCTGTCTTTTATTTTTATCATACTCGTCTTTATGTAGTTTCTGGAAGGCCTTAAAGTTATCAATCATTTGTTTTCGTCTCTCTATATTCATTTTAGCTTGTTCTTCGGTAATCATTTATTATNCTTTTCAATTAGTTGTTTTCTTCTCTCAATATTAATTTTAGCTTGTTCTTCGGTAATAATTTATTATATGTATATATAAAATGAATATTTATAACTTAAATGTATACTGTCTCAAGTGAAGGATGCATACACTAAGTGATAAGGTTTCATATGAACTTACAAATAATGCAAGAATTAAATGTGTTTGTAGATGTTGTGGTGCCAATAAGTCAATGTTCACTGGTCGGAGTATAAAAGACGATATTGCAAATGAATTTCATAACCAATGCGAAAAAATTTCCCCAGGAGGGCTGTTCTATCTTTTGGCATCGATGATCTCTGGCAGGCTGACTTGGTTGAGATGGACTCTGGGTCATTAAAAGGTATACACAGACTTAACAAGGGGCTTAAGTATATGCTGACCGTGATTTATGTTTTTTTCCCAAGTATGCATGAACGATACCTGTCAAAGATAAAACAGGTGGAAATGTTACTTTAGCATTTAAAACTATTTTGAATGGCCGCATTCCTATGCGTTTACAAATAGAAGAAGGGAAAAAATTTTACAACAGATCATTTAAGACGTTAATAGTCAATAACAACATAACACACTATTCAACATACAGCGGAAAGAAAGCCAGTGTTGTAGAAAGATTTAATAGAACATTGAAGGAGAAAATGTGGAAGATATTTACTGTGCAGGGAAGCTATAAATGGGTGACTATATTGCCTAAATTAATAAGTGAATACAATAACATTGTTCACAGCACAATCAGGATGAAACCTGCCAATGTAAGCGCAAAGAATGAAGGGTCTATTCTAACCAACATGTATGGTGGAGAAAGAAAAATGGCTAAAGCGCGGTTTGCTATAGGAGATAAAGTCCATATACGTAAAAGTAAACGTCTGTTTGAAAAGGGGTATACACCAAACTGGTCCACTGAAGTATTTAAGGTATGTGAATTATTGTACACGCACCCCATAACATACAGAATAAATGATTTGAAAAGTGAGTCCATCAAGGGCATATTTTATGAACCAGAGCTGCTTAAGACCCAATATGATCAAGACTACTTAGTAGAGAAAGTTTCACAAAGGAAAGGAAATAAGCAGCTTGTTAAATAGTTGGGTTTTGATAGTAGTCATAATTCTTGGGTTGATAAAGAAAGTGTAGTTGTTTAAAAAATAACTACATTTTTTTTCTTTATAATAAATGAGTATACAAAAAATTGAAAGCTATGAACGTCAGTCGTTTCCACCAAACCATCAGACAAAAAACAATTTAAATTAATACAGCAAGCGCATTGAGTTTGATATTCTTGTTGGCGATGCATTTACACATCCGAATGAGGCTTATATGTACCAACAGCATAAGCTAACTAAAAGAGATACAAATGCGGGTTACGAAAAAACTTCAACTATTGACCTTTGTGAGAATTTCTTCCCATTCCAGTTCTCAAGAGTAGAGATCTCTAAGCATGGAAATATAATTGAAAGTATTGACAATCCTGGCATCACTTCGACTATGATGCATGCATTGCTTAGCTCAGAATCAGAATCATCGTACTTGCAACTAGCAGGGGTAGAAAAAGGCAAATATTTTAAGGCAGATGGATATAATGAACTTGTATATCCATTAAGACATCTGTTTGGGTTTATGAGGGATTATAATGAAATATTCTGGAAAGGCGGGTACAAGATTACATTCATTCGAAATTCTCATGATGATGTTTTTATTTACAGAAGGCCTAAAACACAAAATGGAGCTCCTGATATTATTCCAGATGCTGGTAAAATCGTTATTGAGAAAATGTAAATCCTGTGGCCAATAGTTGAATACGAACCTAATTATGGAGACGATATTAAAGCAAAACTATACACACTACACAAAATTCCCATCGGTTTCAATTATTGGCAATGTCTTGAAAAACCTGTACCTACTGGTGCAAACTCATTCCAGTTTGATATAAAGGATCAGTTCAATTCAATCCAATTCGATATGCCTGACTTTGTCATTGTTGGCTTTCACCTAAGCAGAAAAGAAAATTCTGAACAAGACAAATATGGTTCAATTTTTGGCCATAGTAATGTTAAAAATATTTCTATTAAGAATGGAAGGAATGAAGTGTTCCCTAAAGAGAATAGGAACCTGGATATTGTAAAGGATCGAACTAATCTGAAACTTGCAGTTGATTTTAATAAGCCAATCGAAGCTACAACTATTTGCAATGTGGTGCTAATAAGCCAAAGAAACCTAATTTATGATGTTAAAAGTGAAAGAATCACTGAAGCTAACTAGTGCGCAAACATGTATGGTTATTAGTTTTTAATGGGTCATTTTCCATTAAAAACATTTATTTTAAAGATTTAATAAATGAAAACAAAATATGACACCCATAATAATTTTTTTCTAAATACTCTTATTTTAACATTTATTTTTGGCACCTTTTTTCTAAACACCTCAAAGATTTTTTTTAATGGAAAATGACCCATTAAAAACATAACCATATTTAAGTAAAATATAATGTACCGAGACAGTCTCCATTTGCAGCACTAGCTTTTTGGACTGATTAAGAATATCTGAATATGACGATGGTAATGTAGGACACTTTACATTGAACATTGAAAGATCAAATCTGGCAGCTCTGTTCAACATGTTCGTAAACTCGCTGAATTCATTGTAGGTTGTGTTCTTGAAGAAGTATAAAAATCCATTGGTGTATCTAAAGGCAGAGTCTAAACCCGCTGGCAAGCCTGGAAATTTCTTTGAAATTAAGCCGAAATATTTAGCCCTGAATAAACACTCATCCAGTTCCNGCAAGCCTGGAAATTTCTTTGAAATTAAGCCGAAATATTTAGCCCTGAATAAACACTCATCCAGTTCCATAAAATAAATTTCATCGTAAAATACAAAAGTGCGGCCAGAGTAGGTGTTTACAACTGCTTTTATTTTGGAATTCTGAGACAACCCCAATTCATTAATAATCTTTGGATAACCAGACACGAGTTGCAGACTAGGATATTCAAATATATATACATTTGACTCGATAAACATTACAATTTCTCCTGAAGGCCTCTGATAAATCGAGGTAAAGCCTTCAAAATTAGAAGGTAAGAACAACAGCCAGTCAGTGATAAGCTGTGGTTTACTAACTATTTTATCTACTATGTCATAAGTCCAAACATACTTTCTGTAAAATATATACATCACTTGGTTAACTATCAAAAATGTGTTGATGTTTTTCAAGTCACACAAATCTACCTCTTTTGTAGGGGGTAATATGTTTGGTTTAGGAGGTGGTGACGAATGTACAGGTCTTTTAGGTTTACCATAAAGACTCTGTATTGCCAAAATATCGTCAGTTTGTAATGCTAGTCGATCTGAGACATAAATTGGATACATAACAGACTTGTAGACATTCGAATGATGTATTCCTAAGGCATGCCCTATTTCATGTAATAGCACAATGATAAGACTTTTTTTGTCTTGGGATTTGTTGTCTTTTTTAAGATACCAGTCTTCTTGTCGTAGTTACACTTAAAGTTGTCCGCTGTTATCTGATGACGGGAAAAAAGCATGAGCCAGCACTCCTCCTCTCCATTAAATTTGCTCTTACATACATGTCGAGACTTTTTAAATGTATGAATACCTCGTTTGTTTTGATATTATTACNTCCATTAAATTTGCTCTTACATACATGTCGAGACTTTTTAAATGTATGAATACCTCGTTTGTTTTGATATTATTACGTGTGGATTTTGGGTATCGTGTTTAAACGTAATGTCAGTATGATTGGCCCACATATGAAACGCTTCTTGAGTTAGTTGTTGTATATCTTGACTGGCTAAAACATAACGCCATTTTATTACTTTCGTTGTCCATTTGGTAATAGATGTAGTAAAGTCAAATGCATCATCATCTTGTACCCCACATCTAGGAGCCCTGNAGTTTATAGAAGTCTTTTTCAAAATCATTAGATGCCTTCGTTCGCATATTTGTGTTTAGATCAATATAGGACTTGAGCCAGTCTGATTGGTCAAACTCCAGAACTCTATGGATCTTCTTCAACTTCATTCCTAAGGACAGATATTGCTTAAGATTTACGTACTGCAGTACATGTCTTTCTTTGTCATATAGGGTAGTTAATATTTAAGGCATTTACGAATCTTCAGGTATTCTGTTCTCTGGAGCCAGTGGTAGATCTTTGTGGAGGTCGTGTAGTTCATGTGGATACTCCAAATCAACTTCCAATATATAGCCTTTTCTGGAATCATCTCGAATTTTTGTCACATCTATTTTTGTATTTCTCCACTTAAACCCGCCATTAGGTAAATACTGACTCATAGCCCATCCATATAAGTTATTGGCATCCAGGTATGCCATATAAGAGGCTTCAAATTTCGCATCATAATCATTCATGTATTTATTATTTGCTTTGGCATACCTCTTGCAACATTGTGATATTCCACCACGAATACCTTTTTCAATCATCAAAATCATGTTGTAATCCGTTAGTAGTTGTAGTTCTATTTTAGTATGTTTGAGCATTGCATCCCACGCTATCTCTGGTGCTGTGAAATTCCATGCAGGATCTAGCTTATATGTTTTGAGACATATATCTCTTNTATATGTCTTGAGACATACATCTCTAAAGTTTTCTATAATATCAGCCAATATCAATACATCTGTTTTGTTATACAACTGAGTATACTCTCCTAAGGATTTGATGTTGAAAGATTCCCACACCTTTATTGCAAACTCGTAGGCCTCATCTGAAATATCACATTTGTTGAGTTTGTTGTAAAATGCCTTCTTATTAGGCAGTGTTGTCTCACTAAATTTTTCAGCACTATCCATGTAGGCATAGGGGTAAACACCTTTCCTTATAACAAGGTCTAGAAGTTCATTGGAAAAATGCTTACTCATTTCCCGAAATTGACTTCTGGAAAGATTGCTAGAGAGCTTATCGATGCTGCTGGCCATAAATTATAATGAATCAATAAATCTTATATTTACGCCCTCACATACATGTTTAGTGAAAGAAATATATTTTTCCTCATTGTTAGGGAATTAGGTCAATTGTATTTTCATCGATGCCCAGCTCCTTTACAAATGAATGTGTGTCATATCCAGATAGATTGTGTATAAACACAGGAACGAAACATGGATTTCTATAGAATAAGTTACAATCTTTGTGTGTGGCTCCTCTAAATTTACCTGTCTCTCATAGAGTCTCCATCCAAAGTCTTTTCACATATATGGCAATAGGTGGCTGTATCATAACCAATTTGTTCTTTTTTGGTCAAGGGAATAATTAGCTTTTCATTTTTGTAGACATCTCATATTGCCTTTGCTTCCTCCATTAACATCTTGACGAATACCCTAGATGCATCAGATCCTTCGTAAGTTACTGGTGCCTTATAGTATTCATGTTCATATTTTATATAGTAACTGAAACTAATAGGCTCGTGTTTTTGGTACGGCTTCATGTAGGAGTCGTCGGGATTTGGTTGGCAAGTTTCGATTTTAGTTAACAAACACTCAAAATCGGCATATATATCACAAAAGGGACTCTCAAAGAATGATTTTTGTTCTTGAATCTTAGTACGTTATTTCCTTTATGTGGAAGTTCGACTTTAATTCCATCATGATCTCGGCAGTCTTCTTCGTGAGCATTTAGCTTGCTTTCAGAGTAGAAGTGTTGCAAGCATCTATCACATATGTATATTTTATGACCATACCTTGTCACCTGTGATGCAATAAGTCTTGAAAGACTTTTTATCCAGCAGTAGTGGTCATTCTTTTCATCTTTGATGTAGAGCAGATTAATATACTTATCCACCTTATTTTTTGTTATTTTTAATGGATAGATTATATATTCCTTATTGTCCTTGTTTTCTTTTTCTTCATATGCATATACATTAATTGATAACCCGCTTCTTTTCTCAAAGGTTGGTATGCTATCCAATTTCATAGGAAATTCCAAACCCTTAAGTGCTTCGTCAAACTCATGTTCATGATCCAAATACTTGCTCACTCTTTGAGGATCCTTTTGTGCTGGATGTAATGCGGATAGAATAGACCACAAAAAAATTTTTGATCATTGTTCTTAACATTAATTGCTGCTAGCTTAGCTGTGTTTTTTTCTCAAAGATCAACATAAGAGCTACTCTTAAATGGAACGTATTTATTTATTCGCACCTCTAGCTTGAATATCCTATTGAGCACCCACTGTGAGCCATTTGCTTCAAATGCACCCATCTCAGCTATGATTTTTAATATGCTATCGGTATAGTATTTTTCTAGATCAGTTGATTTCAGTATAATTTTGTTCTTGGTTTTAAAAGAGCTTTCTACATATTCGATATTGTCACCTGTTCCTCTTTTGTACTCAGCGAAAAACTTCATGTTCACTTTGAGATCCATTGATTTTAAATGTTTATTAATTATGCTGATGACAGTAACTTTTATGTCGTTTAGGAAATGATTTGGGTCTTTGTGAGCGTTCACATTCTTTACAGCATAAGTCTTGATCCTACTTTGAAATGCTTCTTCAATTTCTTCAACTCTGAATCTGAGTGTGTATTTATGTACTTTGCTCTTCAAGTGACTTTTCATGAGAGATTGTTTGTAGTTATGTCCACAAGCCTCACACTTAACTTGCTTATCTTTTCCTTTGTGTAATCTACTTCTCAGATGACTTTTTATTAGAGATGGTTTGTAGCAATGGTTACAAGTTTCACACTTGACAAATGGTTGTTTCGGTTTCTCCTTCTTACTTTTCACAAAAACAATACGCTTAAATTTATATTAGTTCCAAACATTACCAGATGAATTAGCCTTTTTCATTGCCAAAGTCGTCTTCGTATATTTAGGTATTAATTTATTTTCATTTGAATTCATATTCAATTATTATACTTTTTTTTTTTAAGCGCTCATAAACATAAAAAAAATTGGGTCAAATATTGTATTTAGATAAAGACGCAACGTTTTTTGGGCTGAGACATAAAAAACCAAACACGATTGGTGACGCATTTTTTTTGCGCACCTCGGATCGTCATTTTCATCAAAATCATTTAGTGACGAAATAATTTTTCATTTAGTGACGAAATCAATTTTCATTTAGTGACGAAATCATTTTTTCATTTAGTGACGAAATCAATTTTCATTTAGTGACGAAATCAATTTCGATTTAGTGACGAAATCAATTTCAAAAAGTCATTTACAGCCCTACGGGGTTACCTTCCGATTTAAGTGACTTTTTCCCTGCGCTGGGATCGGTATTTTAATACAACTCACCCTAAACTAAGCCGTTTTGAAAGCCTTGCTCAGCATCAACTTGAACGTGCACTGTGTATTCTTCCATCGTATGTAACATTAACAACGCCATGTGCCTTATCATCTTATTTATGCGTCGGTCAAGAGAAACTGTGGAGTTATTAAATAAGTTTACTATTTACAAATTTTCTCATTCTTACAATTAAATCCATTTTAAAACCAAATATAAAAAATATAATTTAAGTATTTACAAATGACTACAAACATTTTTAACTCTCCGCTAAGACATGGGACTACTTTCCCTCTGTCGTTACCAATTTACTGTGAGCATACCACTCATTACGCCCATTAAAAAACTATATGCAGTTAGGGTTAAAAACTTTATTCAAGGGTTGATTTCAAATTTGCATAAATAAGCGTCGACAGTCTATAATTAGTTTGTAAGCGCTTTACTCTGTTCATCACTTGTCTAGCAGCTGAACAACGCGCTTCTACCCTGATGATGTTGTCATTAACCGGACATGTCAAACAGGTGTAGAAATCTCCACCAATAAGATTATCAACAAGAAAGACTGGGCGCTGATGCCTAGCTGCGTACGGCACCTGTCATGAATATCATTCTTATGCAACGCGTAGACAAGGTGGCTGCAAGGGTAAGTAAACATTTGAAAAAAAAACTTCTTACATTTTAAGCCTCAGACCATAAACAATTTACGGTTCCAGTAATGCAAAAATTAAATATGTTGATGTTTGCTTAATTTCAGCCTTTTCCGCTACCAATGAGTTGTACACTCTGTGTTCAGCTATCGAAATAATAACCATTCGTAATGTAGAGCAGTGACGACTAGGAAGATCATTGGTCACCGAGCCTCTCGGTGTAAATTACCCATGTAGTAACACTAAATGGCCCAACAATGGCATAGAGCCGGCTGGAAACTGACTGATGGCCATAATGCACCTGGCACCATTGCTGTACGTGAAGTGGCTGCACCTGTTGCCAGCCATCCTCCGCCCACATCAGCAGTGGAGAACACTGTGCGTGAAACACCAGCAGCTGGCCTTCAGTGACCAGCAATTTACGTGCTGCAATACTGCTGACTTGCACTTTGTGGGCAGTTAGTGGCTGCACCTACTACCAGCCATCCCCAGCCCACGTCACCAGTGGAGAACACTGTGCGTGAAACACCAGCAGCTGGACTTCAGTGACCAGCAAGTTACGTGCTACAATACTGCTGACTTGCACTTTGTGGGCAGTTAGTGGCTGCACCTACTACCAGCCATCCCCAGCCCACGTCACCAGTGGAGAACACTGTGCGTGAAACACCAGCAGCTGGCCTTCAGTGACCAGCAAGTTACGTGCTACAATACTGCTGACTTGCACTTTGTGGGCAGTTAGTGGCTTCACCTCCTACCAGCCATCCTCGACCCACATCAGCAGTGGAGAAAACTGTGCGTGAAACACCAGCAGCTGGCCATCAGTGACAAGCAAGTTAAGTGCTGCAATACTGCTGACATGCAATTAGTGGGCAGATAGTGGCTGCACCTACTACCAGCCATCCTCGGCCCACGTCACCAGTGGAGAACACTGTGCGTGTAACATCAGCAGCTGGCCATCAATGACCAGCAATACGTGCTGCAATACTGCTGACATGCACTTGTGGGCAGTTAGTGGCTCCACCTACTGCCAGCCATCCTCGGCCCACATCAGCAGTGGAGAACACTGTGCGTGAAACACCAGCAGCTGGACTTCAGTGACAAGCAAGTTATGTGCTGCAATACTGCTGACATGCACTTGTGGGCAGTTAGTGGCTGCACCT
>NQII01009627.1:4175-40250 GCA_002778355.1 Clitarchus hookeri | reverse complement strand
CGAAGTGAAGATGATGTATCAGCAGGCTTAATTATATTATTATCTGTGTATGGAGGGGATCCATTTAAAGACTCTTTAGTTTCCCTGAAATACACTTCATATTTAAAGAATACATGTCTAGCAAATAATGGGATTAATAAAAAAATTATTTAATTAATACCACCATCTGAAAATGCGGCAAAATATAATCTGCTTCGAGTTCAATACAAATGTATTACCTGGAAAATATTGACCAGTAATGCCACAAATTCAAGCAATTTGGGTGAAATAATGTTTGTAGGGAGCTTCATCCTGTGACAACTGATCTTCCAACAGCACCAGAAAACTTACTTAAAATTATAAATTGTAACTGCAAAATGTCTGGTAATGAGCCATGAGCCGTGCCATGAGCTATGCTCAAGGAATTGCACGTGCAGAAGATATGGCATCCCGTGTAGTGATATCTGCAAACACCACAGTGAATACAATTCCACCAATATAATAAGTGGCATGGACTGTGAAAGATATGAAGATGATGTCTGAGAAACATTACACTCCTCATAAACTTTAAAATCAATTTAATTTATATGTTTGTATACAGCCTTTGAAATACAGTACTTACATTTACTCATACAACAAATTTTTTTTTTTAATTTATTGGGTCAGTGACGAAGAAATGCCCACAAGAAATATTAAAATGACTTGAATCTGAAAGAAATCGAAAATGTGGCTGAACCAGTGGTTGGTGTTTTAGAGACAAATTTTGTGTAAAATTTTCCTTTAACTTTTGTGGTATGCATATTTTTCTTCATATGCACGGTTTTCGCAACAAAAAAAAAATTGAAAAATTACCTTCAAGACGTCAGATGGCTACCATTTTTCCAATATGGTGGCTTATGGCGTGAAGGTAGAGATGCATATTTCAGTATATATAACTAGAGGGGACAACTTTACTAGCAGGGGCGATGGGGCAGTGGTCGTATGTGTACGGTTTCCGCCTACCTGGTGCTTGAACTGCGTTGCAGGTGTTTGAAATCCTGGTTTTTTGATGAAACTTTTTAACGTGCTTCCCGTATGTTTTCCCTACGAAAAGACATCATACCCCAGACGAGGAAGGAATGCTACTTTAAATTTACCACATATGCGGTAAATATTATTTTTGAGCCCTCCAACATAGTTACAAATGTCTCCTTCTTACTGCGGGACACGCGCCGAACTACGATAGGAGCCTGTATTGAACTTTGCTACGGACTTCCCATCAATAAAATGACAGGGTTACCANAACGCGCCGAACTACGATAGGAGCCTGTATTGAACTTTGCTACGGACTTCCCATCAATAAAATGACAGGGTTACCAATAAAAGTTGCATAGGTAGACGCAGCACTACGAGAACACTGCACGCCAGTTCAGAGCCCTGCGCGTAGTGGCGACGGCGTTCTTGTAGCGCGGGCCAGTGTGACCCTTATAGCTCCCACGCTTCTCGGTCAGTAAAGGAGCGAAACTATGCAGGCAGGCGGGACCCTTAAGGGCGTAGTATCAACTACATCTTACATTTTTCGTACAAATCTTCGTAATGAGAATTTATGACCAGACACAAAATAATCAAAGCTAGCCGTAGCATAGAGAACTTCTTAACTTACTTTTTGAGATTAGTACGGTTCCAATATACCTGTATTATCCCAGATGGGATGGACATTATTTAATAATTAGGTAGTATTTGATTACGGTTACACATGTGAAAGTAATCATTTTGGAAAAGTAAGAAAAATACAGCTCGAGGTATAAAGCGGCCTTGAGCAGGGCTATCAAGCATGCCGAGTTACAAGTGAAGAACGTACATTACAGGTGGCGTGTCCCGGAGGAAGTGCGGAGTGTGCGTACTCACCAGGCAGAGAGGAGAAGGGCACGCCCAGGCAGGTGAGGTCGGACATGTTGGAGCCACTCGCCTCGCACGAGCACATGGAGTTGAAGGGACATGACGTGTCCTGCTGGCAGGACGAAGGACGTGTGTGCAGGCAGACTGCGAGCAGCACCAGCCACGGGCCCGAGGACATCTGCGGACAAGCAGCGCTCACCTGTCAGGCCTGCCAACACCACGGCTGCACACAACACTGAGCTCCTGCACTGCCAACACGACTAGCAAAAACGGCGTGCATTGGATTTGAGGTTGGAACACTGATTAGTAAACAAGTGTTTTAGATGTTTGTATACTTCCTCTNAAAACGGCGTGCATTGGATTTGAGGTTGGAACACTGATTAGTAAACAAGTGTTTTAGATGTTTGTATACTTCCTCTAACCAATTTGTAATGCATTTTGATTAATTAAAATCTTTAATAAATATCAATAATATGTAAGTGCTTGTAATTTAAATATTAAGATATAAACAAATGCGTTCATCAATGTTAGTCATGTGACTTTCACAGTGGTGTTCCTTTGGATTCGGTCAATGTTGGGCACATGCGCAGAAGACGAATAATTGGTCTACCTCATCTTTGGTCTATGAGTTATTGAGCATGCGCATGAAAACGAGTCAACTAAAACTTGGTAAGATTTATTTTACTCAGGTTCAGAAGGTCAATGCTTTTAGTTTGGCAACTAAAGGTTTTTTGTCTGCCATTGTGCAATGGTGTCGCGTGTGTACCAGATTTTTACGTTTTGTATGTTAGTAAATTGGATAGTTGCAATTTTCTGAAAATAAGTATGATAAGTTACAATCTTCCAATTCTGTGTTAGAACCTATGTAAAGAATAAGCTTTGTTCTCGGCAATAGAGTGGAAATATTACGAAATATATCCACTTGTTGTTTAATATTCTGCCTTAAAATTGTATTTAGCAAAACATCGGCCTAAGCAATTACTTCATTTAAATACAACTTAATAGGGAAAAATCATGAAATGGTTTAAATATTAGTTTTAGTGCTTCCCTGCGCAGTTTTCTTAAAGTAAGTACACAGTTCCTTTTAAAGACAGCTATATTTATTTTGCACTTAAATTCGTAACGTTTTTCCTTTAAAATAAGCTTGCTCGTGGACACTCAGTGCCAAACACATCTAAACTTNAAAACGGCGTGCATTGGATTTGAGGTTGGAACACTGATTAGTAAACAAGTGTTTTAGATGTTTGTATACTTCCTCTGACCAATTTGTAATGCATTTTGATTAATTAAAATCTTTAATAAATATCAATAATATATAAGTGCTTGTAATTTAAAAATTAAGATATAAACAAATGCGTTCATCAATGTTAGTCATGTGACTTTCACAGTTGTGTTCCTTTGGAGTCGGTCAATGTTGGGCACATGCGCAGAAGACGAATAATTGGTCTACCTCATCTTTGGTCTATGAGTTATTGAGCATGCGCATGAAAACGAGTCAACTAAACCTTGGTAAGATTTATTTTACTCAGGTTCAGAAGGTCAATGCTTTTAGTTTGGCAACTAAAGGTTTTTTGTCTGCTACTGTGCAATGGTGTCGCGTGTGTACCAGATTTTTACGTTTTGTATGTTAGTAAATTGGATAGTTGCAATTTTCTGAAAATAAGTATGATAAGTTAAAATCTTCCAATTCTGTGTTAGAACCTATGTAAAGAATAAGCTTTGTTCTCGGCAATAGAGTGGAAATATTACGAAATATATCCACTTGTTGTTTAATATTCTGCCTTAAAATTGTATTTAGCAAAACATCGGCCTAAGCAATTACTTCATTTAAATACAACTTAATAGGGAAAAAATCATGAAATGGTTTAAATATTAGTTTTAGTGCTTCCCTGCGCAGTTTTCTTAAAGTAAGTACACAGTTCCTTTTAAAGACAGCTATATTTATTTTGCACTTAAATTCGTAACGTTTTTCCTTTAAAATAAGCTTGCTCGTGGACACTCAGTGCCAAACACATCTAAACTTTTACGGTTTTCTCTTGTAAACACCATTGGAGGACGTGAATAATAGTTAAACAATTAATTTAATTCTTAACAATTTGGTTGGGGCAAGTATATATCACAGTTCGAGATAAGCACGAACTTTTCACACACAAATAAATATCACTTTTCAATTTACCGCCGGCCTAAAAGTGATCTCTTTGGAAAAGTAGCGCACATTGCGGAGGAAATGTTCCCTATGCCAAACTCTCACATCAGAAATTATGTATTGTTCCCAAGCTGTGTAGAATAAATCTTAGCACCTGGTCGCATAAGAGGTCTGAACGTAATTTTTTGTAAATTCGTTTGGTAGCCATGTCCGGTCATGTTTTCACACAGAATTAGTTTCACTTGTAACATTTCTATAACTGAATGCAACCAAATTAAAATCCTAACCTCAAAAACATTTTACCATAATTATTAATAATTTTTTCCTGCACTTATTAATGTTTAGTTTTTTTTTAGTTTTAATTAAATTAACCTAATTTTGATTTAAATATTATAATGAATATCGCTNTTTTCACACAGAATTAGTTTCACTTGTAACATTTCTATAACTGAATGCAACCAAATTAAAATCCTAACCTCAAAAATATTTTACCATAATTATTAATAATTTTTTCCTGCACTTATTAATGTTTAGTTTTTTTTTAGTTTTAATTAAATTAACCTAATTTTGATTTAAATATTATAATGAATATCGCTTATTGGCCTACATTTTTATTTATTTAAACTAATATAAAAAACCAACCAATTCAAACCATGATAACAATATTGTTTATTTTCCTCATCAATGCCAATCATAGCATAACACAGAATAAATGCCATACTGATGTATGTACATAATTTATTTCCTTTGTAAAAGAAGTGATTGAGTTCTGAACACGTTCAGAGTTAAAATAATCTTGTATACAGCTAAACATGTGTTAATAAATTGTATTAGCTTTATGCAGAAAAAACCAACCCCCCCCCCCAATTGAATTTATGGAGTTATTAATAACCAGGAGTGCCTTAAGATCCATTATACACACTGCAGAGGATAACCAACCCAATAATGAATATAACTATATTTTATTACGTTAGTATATAGGAAAAGCCGATTCCAGAACAAGGGCTGGGGGTGCTGACAGCATCCTGGATCCGCCATCTTGTTCTGGCCATAATTTTGTTTCATTGGCCGCCATGTTTCTAACCACCATATTGTTTCCATCGGTCATCTTGTTTCTGTCCACCATCTTGTTTCTGGCAGCCATTTTGTTTCCCCCCACCAATTTGTTTTTGCCCGCAATCTTGTTTCTGCCATCCTCTATCTTCTCAGCCATCTTTTTTCCACTTGTANCCCCACCAATTTGTTTTTGCCCGCAATCTTGTTTCTGCCATCCTCTATCTTCTCAGCCATCTTTTTTCCACTTGTAGCTTGTTTACATCGGCTGTTGCTAGGGGGTGCACCAGTCGTTCGATCACCATATTTGTTTATGGAGATGGCAGCTAGAATGCGCTGGTGTCGCTCTCGCTCGGCAACNCGTTCGATCACCATATTTGTTTATGGAGATGGCAGCTAGAATGCGCTGGTGTCGCTCTCGCTCGGCAACCATGTTGGCTCTAGAGTTAGCCACAAGGGGTGCTGCTTTTCGTTTACTTTTCGCAGAACTCAAAATATTGTCTGCAGAAGGGCAGGATTAAACTGCCGAACATTGGGTTGGCATGCAGATACCTTGGACCACTCAGCTATCGGGTGATGTGCGTGGACAAGGGTTTAAAATAAGTAATAGCATGCGTGTATGGGAACAAATNGGACCACTCAGCTATCGGGTGATGTGCGTGGACAAGGGTTTAAAATAAGTAATAGCATGCGTGTATGGGAACAAATAAATATTTCATTGTTATTATTCTAATGTGTAGTAATAATTTTTATAAGTTTTTTCATTATCCAATACTTAAATAGAACAATAATAAGAATTTTTTNTTCTAATGTGTAGTAATAATTTTTATAAGTTTTTTCATTATCCAATACTTAAATAGAACAATAATAAGAATTTTTTTCATGCAGTCATAGACATACAATAATAATGTCTTCATATAGTCTTAATTATTTTTAAGAATGTTTTTTCTTTCTAANCCATGCAGTCATAGACATACAATAATAATGTCTTCATATAGTCTTAATTATTTTTAAGAATGTTTTTTCTTTCTAAAAATTTATGAAAAGGTGTACCACAGAAGTAAAACACAATTATTATTGCATTTTTATTCATTTAGGATATTGGAGTTGAGTTTGCCAGAATGCATGGACAGGCAGGGCAGCTGACATTTTCATAGTTTAACAAAAATATCTGTGCTTGCATGGAAAGGGCTATGTTATCATTTCCACAAGCTGCACCTGCATGGTGTCAGGTAACTGCACACATGCATGTGTGCATGCTTCCATGTCATTTTAACAATCTACAATAGTGCCAGATAGCATAAGCCTACATGGGTGGGAATAGTTGTGTTAGCATTTTCACAGGTGTGCACCTGCACAGTGTCATGTAACTGCACACATGCATGTATATGTGCTTCCATGTCATTTTCACAATCTACATGGTATAAAATAGCATCTGTCAACATGGATGGGAATAGCTGTGTGAGTATTGTCACAAGTCTGCACCTGCATGTTGTCAGGTAATGGCACATGTGCATTTGTACATGCTTCCAGGTTGTTTTCACAATCTACATGGTGTCAGATAGCATAAGTCCACATGGGTGGGAATAGTGGTGTTAGCATTTTCACAGGTATGCACCTGCACAGAGCTAGCTATCTCCAACCCAATATTGTGTATAAGGACAGGTAAATTCAAGAATAAAATGAATGCAAAGTAAGATAAACCGAAATTTATTTAAAAACAATTCATGTACTTAAGAATATAACTATCTTATACATTTAAAACAATGATAAGTACTATTTCACAATATCATTCTCGTCTATCCAGGAGTCGTCACATTTTGAGGGTCCGAACCACCTCACATACACGCCTCCATTACGCTTTTTCAGCAACTTTTCCACCAAATAAACATCGGGAAACTTCGTAGGCTGGATATCCTCTGCATAAAAGCCTCCGACNTTTTCAGCAACTTTTCCACCAAATAAACATCGGGAAACTTCGTAGGCTGGATATCCTCTGCATAAAAGCCTCCGACAATGAATTCGCCTCGTATATCCTCGAGGTAATACATGTGTGGCTACCAATGCCGTCTGCGAACCACCCTATACAATTCTGCCAACCAGTTCTGACGATAGGCCTTGTGGAAAATGCCACACAGTTTGGAGATATGCACCATGTCACCGATCTTGGTTTTAGACTTGCGTGGGTCCCTCCTCATTGGAATAGCATTAACGAACCAAAGCAGGCAGTCGTCCTTGACGTCTTGCGGCTTCACGTGAGTGGTAGAACGAATGGTAGTATTATGCTCGCGAACGAGATTCGGCAGTAGCTTAAGCCACTTATAGTTTCTGTTAGCCGTGAAATGTCTTTATAATTTGGCTTTTAGAACCCGGTGAAAATACTTGGATGCTAGCCTGAGTACAGAGTACATGAACTAGCGATTTAAGCTGTACCTTTTCATCAGTGCACGGAAAGTAGCAACAAAATATTCTTTACCTTCGTAAGTGTGGATATTTTTCGAAACTCGTCCTTCGTTCAACACATCCGCCACGGCCTCGGTGATGTCACGTGTATTCTTCGACTTGAGCTGTCTGGCCCAGGCATACTTGGAAAACATGTATATTATGGTCAACATGTAGTAGTGGGTTTTATTCGTACGAGCGAGGTCTTTCATTTTGATCAGGTCGGATTGGAAAGTATCGTTCAGTCCTTTCATGGCGTATTTTCTCCGAGGATAATTCCTTCTGGCATACCCGTGTGATTCCCCAGAAATGACATATTTTGCATCGCACGACATAGCCAGTTTCGACGAGTTCTTCGATGATGAATATAATCTCGTTGGTATGTAACGGGTTGCCTGCAGACTGCGAAGCGAACAGTAGGTGTAGTCTATCGACGAATTCGTTCCGATCGTCCCAAATCATGTAGTCTACCTTGCGTTTGGCAACGATCTTCTGCAGCAGCAGACCCAATCCAAAAGCTTCAACCAATCTTATAAACAGTCCCACGATTATGCTGAATTTCCCATGGGCTGTGTCCTTAAATCGCCACATTAAGGGGCTATTGTTCGCATAATGAGCACGACTGGGCTGTAGCAGGTAACCGTGCAAATCCGATTAGGTGTAGTGTCCAGGATGCCTACGAAACAAAAGTTCGCAAAGACCATGTGTTATTTTCACCTTATACTTGACGATCTGCATCACATCTACTGAAAAAAAAATCGCATGCTTGTTTCCGAGAAACTATTTTTCATCGTGGTGTCGCAGGCCATACATCTTATCGCTGTTCCGATCGGAGNCGCATGCTTGTTTCCGAGAAACTATTTTTCATCGTGGTGTCGCAGGCCATACATCTTATCGCTGTTCCGATCGGAGTAGGAAGGGATGTAGTGCGCGACCAGGGTGCCCACCTCGGGTCAATGCTCTCGTGCTCGTTTCCATTCCCATGCAAGCAGCAAATCGATCAGAGGATGATCATCTTCGTTGTTAGTGATGACCCCTTCCTATTAGGGCAGTTCTGGACTTATTTTCCGGTTATGCATCGAGGTCGGTCATTCCACCTTGATTTCGTGTCTGATATCTAGCCGAGGAAAAACACTGGCACTGTAGACCAAGTTCGTCAAGATGGCTGGCTAACCACTTGTAAGCCTCTTCACTTCGATTCTCGAGAGCCAGTTTGTAACAACCACCCATATTCACTCTAGAGTTGAGGAAAGTGGATTTTCTATACTTTCCAGTCTGTCAATGCACGCATCCAGCAACTTTTTACAACATTGGTTTTGGCAGCCAGTTTAGACGTTAACATATTTTCAAGAGACTCAATTCTTCTCGCCTCTACGCATTCGACACATTTTTCAGGTCTCTTATCAGTGCCTCTGCCTCCCTTATGGGCTGGTCAACAGCTACCCATATCTTCCACCAATTCATTTTTCACACTATCAATCTTTTGCCCTAGAAGTGAATGGCCCTTGCGAACAGTGGTGAGGCGAGCTTCCATTAGCTCATTTCCATCACCATCGGAGTGTAGATCATGTCCGAACTTGAAAATTGTATTGTGACTCATGGTTGGCATCTTACTATAAATTGATCGAAGCCATGCCTGTACCTTCCCTTATGTACTGGCGAATTCTTATCGATCACCAATATGCAGTACTCCTCATTCCAGGCCAAAGAACACATATCCTTAAACTCTGCGAACGTCTTGTCCATATTGACATGGTCATCGTACTCATGCCGCAAGTTCGTACCGTCCATACGAAACAACATGAGGAAATTCACATTATTGTGTGGTAACTGTTTTGACATGCGCGAATAAGTTTGACTCAAGTACACACATTTTATGTTTACATTCCGTCCCATGCTAAAGTACTCTTGAATACAAGTCTGTTTCTCACATGCCACATCGTTGAAAATAAACAAAGAGTCTGGTGATACGATGACTTCATTATCGCTGCGAGGGAAATAGTGTAAGCATTCCACGGCCTGCAGTACATGTGCCAGATGCTGGTATTTCGGTTGCTGGAGCGATTTGAAGTACAGGTACGCATTTTTGAACCTAAGACCATTCAGCTACTCCAAAAGTCTGAGAAGCACACATGTCTTACCACAACCCAATAGTCCACAAATTAGTCTTCTCATGGTATTGGACAACAGCATGCCATGGTGTGCATCATCTGAGGTTTCGACATCTTCAGCACGAATGCATATGGGTAGAGTAATATCTTGCTTGATAATATGTGTTACCACTACTATCCTGCGGAGCGGAGCTGATTGTGGAGTGTGCGGAGATTACACAGAATCAGTGGGGCCAATTTTAGAATGTCTCTTCAAAATATCACTCCTAGTAAACTGCCCCTTGAAGATTTTGCATTTAAAAGTCTCACTTGAACTTTTCATTCTGCAGGCCGTTATTTCATGTCGTAAAATTTCGCAAAGTTGTAAATGCTTTACCACAGAAACGACAAAGAAGAGGNTCTGCAGGCCGTTATTTCATGTCGTAAAATTTCGCAAAGTTGTAAATGCTTTACCACAGAAACGACAAAGAAGAGGTTTCATTGGCACTTTATGTCCATACTGTTCCAATTCCAGAATGATAACGAAATGAAAAAGTATAAAGGTTGGGTATATATTGGTTTGTAGCACAGTAGTGTGTGATGACTCGTAGAAGAAAGATAAAATATGGAAGAGGGATCGTCGATATGCTGATCAACAATCTACCTTTCGAGCTACACATTCCTAGATACAGGTTCTGCGGGTCAGGAAGCAAGCTAGTTAGGTTGACACAAGGGGATATGGGCATCAACATGCCAGACGAGGCATGCAAGTGGCAAGATATCGCCTATTCCCAGCACAAGGATCTGTAAGCCAGCCACCAGGCAGACAAGATACTCACTCATAGGGCGGACGAAATATATCACGCACTGGACACTGGACTCGGTGACAAAGTAGTCACTTGGGGCATTTCCAACACGATGAAAACCAAGGTGCAGATGGGCATCGGGGCGAAGAAAGCGAGATCAAGTTCTAAGATGAGAGGGAAGAAAAATACACGAATATTCCTTCTCGCCTTGATACCTGCAATCAGTGCTCTGGGTGGTATCGCAGTGGCCGTAACTAATATATTTAGTGCGGTGAAGCGAGCCTCGAACGAACATTAACAATTGGAGGAAAACCGCCGCCACAACCGTAAACTGGATGCTATTGCTATGGGTAGAAATACGGCCAAGTACTTCACTTACGACGACTCTACTTATGAGGTACGAGAAAGAAAAAGCTGTCGCAGAAGGAAGAGGTGCCAATTAAATCTCTACCGAAACGACTGCTCCCACGTGGATTTGGAACTGTTTGTATGCAAAATGAAGATACCTCATTTTCGCAGTGTGTTCATGCGAGATGCTTTGCCCCTTAAAAACAAACATGACGAATGTGCCATAATCAACCTGGACACGACAGCCACGCCTGGCATGCACTGGGCAACATATGTCATATGTGGCAAATGTGCAGTATTCTACGAAAGTTTTAGGAATTTGCGTACTCCGCCCGAACTGCGGCACTACCTGAACAATTGCAAACTGTCTTACAACTACGAGATGGAGCAAATGCCGAACACATGGAACTGCGGACACTCGTGTCTTCGCTTTCTGGTGCGGTGTAATAAAACAAAATCGTAGGCGAATATTCGTTCTTTAGCTTTTTTACATAAATGATGGTCGTGCCCATATTCCCCAGTCAGTATGTCTCGATGTCCATCATTCTAAGTGGTAATAAATCTGAGCTGAGGGCGATCTTTTACCCGCCCTTGGAGCTGGAAGGTGAGTGGGTCATCGGACTTACGGATTTTCAAACATACAACTCCATATCCAACGTAGAAGAAAACGAGAATCCTGCATTCCAATACATAGAGGCAGGAGACATGAAGGGAATCAGAATTCCCATGGGCGCAAACGAACTGAAGGACATCGCCAATTCCACCAAAAAATCCATGCCATCAGACATGCTTTTTGAACTATGCGGTAACCCAAACACGCGGAAGGCAGAAATATTTTGCAGTGCCGATATCGAGTTCACCGAACTGGATACCATAGGACCAATGCTGGGGTTCGAGACGCGAATCTATGGAGCTGGTGAAATGCAAAAATCCCCGCTACTAGTGAACATATTTCTAGTAAACATAAAATGCATAAACTGAAATGTAGCGAGCGGCTGCTACATCAACAATACAACAATCAATACGCAGCACGAGTTCGTGCCGATGGCCCCACCGGGTTATAAATTGATCAAAGTTCCGAAAAGTATCATTTACATTCCTGTGATCGCGAAGAGTGCGCACGGAGTAGTTGTGAGGATCGTCGATCAGGACGATAAGCAGATAGACTTCAGAAACGAAGAAATCACTTTGCCCTTGCATTTGAAACGATGGGATTGAGTTTCGCGAGACGAACTATCCATAAAGTCGAGCGCAGCACCAAACCTGCGACCAGTAGAGCTCGAGACGCCGGCGTACTAACACACGCCAAACAGAAGTTTCTACGTAGCCTAGGATTGAAAGTGAACAGGCATGGAAGATGACAACATATTTAACATGACCCAGAGGGCAGAATTCATCGACAGAGTCGACAAGTTTGAGCTGCATTGCTACCGGCCATATCAGACAGGCCCATACACCCTCGGGCATGAGGTTCGAATTCCGATACTGCATCAAGACATTTACACCCTGTCTTCGCAATCATTCTTGCACATCCGAGGTATGCTCACGAAAGAGGATGGGACCCACACCACAACTGTGTTCGTTCACAATGGTGTACTCCACCTTTTCGAGCGAGTAATGTACGAAATGAATGGTGTTACTATTCACGAAATGTGGGATGTGGGCATAACCACCACCATAAAAACTACCTTTCGCTCATGCCTAACAATCTCGACATGGTAAAAAAGGCAGGCTAGGGAATGGAAGATGTATACAAAGTTCCCATCTCCGCAGAAGGTAAGTTCGAGGTGATCGTGCNAAAAAGGCAGGCTAGGGAATGGAAGATGTATACAAAGTTCCCATCTCCGCAGAAGGTAAGTTCGAGGTGATCGTGCAACTATCGATGCTACTTGGTTTTTCCCAAGATTATAGGAAGCTAATTATAAGTGCCAAGCCAGAACTGGTGATAATGTTGCCACCTTGCATCTCGATGCAGTGTTGGGAGGTGGAGAAAACCCACAGCCAGTCGCTGTAACCCTGACCAACATGGAGTGGTTCGTTCCCCACGTGACTCCGAGCACCCGCGAATGCATCAAGCTACTGAACTACGGAAAGAAAAAAAATCATTGAGTTTGGTTACTTGCCCAGTCCTGTCATCTGCCACGCGAAACCACTGGTTCATTTAGACGTCTTCTAGAGTGGAAAAACCTCGCTATGTCATATTTTTATATCTAACGCGAACAAGCAACATAGCATCTTGGCAGACAAATCGACATTCGACCACTGCAATGTCCAGAACATAAAAATATTTTTAAAAAGCGAAAGCTATCAATACATGGATTTGAACACCTTCTNGACCACTGCAATGTCCAGAACATAAAAATATTTTTAAAAAGCGAAAGCTATCAATACATGGATTTGAACACCTTCTTCGACCAAGGTGGATTTACTTTGCCATATTATGTGTACACTCAGTTTCAAGCCTCCTACTACGGGTGAGAGTCCTACCCTGTCCTGAGCTTAGAAAGATTCCGTGAAACAGCACCATTGCTGGTATTCGACACATTTAAACAAAACGAGCGAGTTCAAAACGGCATTGTAGATTGTCGTTTAAAAATTATTTCCAAGGAAAACATGCCTGCGAACACTGCTGCGTAATGTTTGATTTTGCATGGCAGAGTAGTGAGCTACGACTGCTTTACGGGGCTGGTGAACATGGTGAGCTAAGCATACATGAACAGGATGATCACTGCTTCTCACCTCAGTTTGTATTAGGGTGTAATGTAATCTGCAAGTCTTACAGAGCCAGAGTGGCTACGTGATCAAGGAGATTGCAGTGACCTACAACGACGATGGCAAAATGTGCACGCGCTTATTCTGTCCCCCTCCGCCTCCATATTCGTGGAAACTCTTGGATGAGAAAAGCAAGAAGACGGACGACTGGCTGACCAAGTACTACCACAGACTGGAGTGGGATGAAGGCAAGATTCCGTACCACCAAGTGGGAAACGTGCTGCGCGACTAGCCGATGCAGTATCTACAAGGACGGGTTACATGGCAGAGTCCAGGCAGAAAACATGTCTGAGCGACTTGTGCAAAATTGAATTGGAAATAATCGATTTGCCGTTCTAGTATGGCTGTCCTTCGTTGCGCAAACTGGCGAACCTTTACTACTACCAGCACTGACATGTCTGCGGCAGGTCAGAACGTGACTGGACATGCGTGTGTAGGAACGCACAGCTACTGCGCAAGTGGTGTGCATCGTCCTTGGATCGTGAATCTGCTGTCTATGACTAGACGTGAAGTCACCCGAAATATAAGAGAATTTAGTTTTTCATATGGCTGCACACCTGATCGTCACCCACAGTATATAAGATGAGAAAGATCGGTGCTCTCATTTAGTCGCCACCTAGAGGTCTTATCGTCAACATGACTCCATTCTGTCCTAGGAACATTTATGTAAATGCCAAGCCTAACTATGGCAGCAATGAATACAGTTTCATCGCAGAACATGGACATCTGCGCACCTACACCGAGACATGCGATGGTAGCTGCATGTAGCATTGGCGTTTCGCGCATTATCCAGTGTCTACGAACCAACTTAGTTTCAATTGGACTGTCCGGGACCATCGGCCTGTGTCGTGTTCCACATGACGCGGCAGACGCCGCTGCCCTGCACCACTCGACGAAACCATCGCTCCGGCCCAGACACCTGCTACCATCCCCACACCACACTGTGCCGTGAAGCTGCTCCAGGCGGGGCACGAACCTTCCTAGCATCCCGTGCCCTAGGAAGATGCTGTTAGCCAGACGACCAGACACCGCCGAGAACAGCGACGGCGCCAGACACTCTTGACCGTACCCACCACGGTTCATTCTGCCTCCATCTCGAGAAACGAACCTGCACCTACTCGTCGACGCCTAGCAGTGTGCATTCCTGGAGCTGTGGATGCCGGACCTGCTGTTGGAGGTGGTCCCGTCATTGTCGAGGTGGAAGTCGTGGAGTCAGCTGTTAAAGACGTGCAAGATCTGCAGTTGTGCTATGATGTGGTTGATGATCAACCTTGGGACTGGGGGTGAGAGTGGTCGAGGAGACGGACATCGTCATAAGCCTGAGACTGGTGCGGCCTTTCGCAAGAAGCTAATGCTCACCATCATTCATAAAAGGCTTAGCCTTGCATGTGACAGTCTATTGAAATAGTGCAATGTGTACATGTTTTCAGTTAACAAGAAAAAAAAATGGAATAGTTACAATTTCTAAAAATTAAGATGGCCTATTCTCGTATTTTGCATTATGTATTGACTGTGTACTAAATAAATAGTGTATGAAAATGTATGTGAGTGTTTTACTTACTTTTTCTTTTTGTAACATTTTTTTTTCAATATTAAATTTTTTACTGAATCTTGTATGTGACCATAATAGATTTTAATGATCACATTTTTAAAATAACTTTCTAATGAGGGAGCATTTTTATCTAAGTGAATAAACAGATTTTCGGGGGTCGCTCTCGGATTTCCGTGACAGACGATGCCGCAGGTCAGCGGGTTTTCTCAGGGTTCTCCAGTTTCCCCCGCCTTTTCATTCCGGTGCTTCTCCATACTCACCTCGCTTCGCCATCGTCGGCTTTCCAGACAAGGGGAGAGAAATCGTTGTGGTGTAACTAGCTTTTAAAATGTATTCTGCAATCATTATCGAAGTTTATTCTTTGACTAACATAGGATTAGATAACTCTCATGTCAGGGGTGTGCATTTTTTTTTGTTGACCATTTGAATAGATCGGAATTAATTATTGAGGAATGATGATTTTCTGATAATTACTACAGACATGATAGTAGTAGACCTACTAAAAGTAAAATTATAACTGTCTCTAAAATATAATTAAATAAGGTCCATTGACCTAACAAAATTACTTTTTCAAAATTAATCTCAAATATAATCAATGGCAAAAAATATATAATTCCAAGATGACAACCAAATGCCCCCTTTAAAACGAGTAACAAAAATCGTCTTAAAAAAAAAAAAAAGTAGCATGGAGTCAAAATGATTGAAATAAAGGGTCGTAGAATTTTTTCCCCGTGATCATTTTTTTCCCTATACATCATCTGCAGAATAGCAATTCACCGGTTGAGGTTCCTGACCAGGAAACGAACAGCTATGTACAGTCGTGAAGGAACACGCACATTCGTGGAAATTCACCAGCTCGACTTGCAAGCGGCCGTCAGTCGCTAGTGTTCTGTAATATGCTGCAGGGATACTTGCAGGCTGTTCACGACAAGCTGAGCACTCTTGAAAGATCTGCTTAAGATCTACTTTTAAGCATATTATGTATACTTCTACCACATGTAAAATTAACATTGAAATGTGTCTTATCACTTTATTCATGAGCCGGTCAAATGAAAGTAAGAAATTGTTAGCCAAGTAAAAATTTTACGAATTTGCTAATTCTTAGTCTCGCAAGCTTATGAATAGCCAGCGGTTTTTCTAGGGGATCTCCCGCTTCCCCCGCCCCTTCATTCCGGCGCTGCTCCACATTCACCTCGTGTCGCCCCCGTCGGCTCTCAAGACCTCGATGTTAAGAGCCATCCAAATCTCTTCACCCACCCTTCATATATATTTTCTATATATTATTTTCTAATTTTTTTTAAATAATAAAACTAATTTATAATGGTTTTGCTAACCATTTCTTATACACTTTAGTTTCAGACGTTTCTGTACTCAAAACGGCAAGACACTTGTTTAGTTGTCACTGTTTGGCTTCAGTAATATGAATCAATTATGACCTAGACAAGGAAAACTTTGATAATTACAGATCAAAATTTGCGTAATTGTCCATAAGTGTACACAATCGCGTTCACTGAGTCTGAATGGATTAAGCAATGCTTAAATGCTGAAGGCTTCTGTTATATTTGTTTTAATGTGAAAAAGGTAATGTAACATTAATTATAATATTATTTGTGTTCGCTAACACATAGAAAAAAAAGTTCATATTTGAAATAAAGAACTGTTTTACACAATAGAGACAATACCTGTGATTCATTGTCCGTGCGATAAAAAAAAGTCTGAGCTGTTCACACGAAATGGTAAAACGTAATTTATGATTTTCTAAATATACATGCCATTCATTGTGGATACGTCAAAGCTTAAACAAAATTCACAACGCAGGAATTTTCGAGCCAAATTTTACAGGTAAACAGAGCATACTTTTTTATTATTTAACACGTATCTGCTAATTCATCAGCGTAAATTGTTCCCAATCTTTGTCTGTGGATATTACGATCTGTTAGCAGTTACTTGCCTAGACATTAAAGTTCATTTCGAAGCCTTATTAAAGTTCTTCTTTCATGCAAATTAAATGAAGGACAACGAATCATATTCGTGCCCGTATTTCTTAATAACCGGTCTATTTAATTATTTATATATAAAATATAGGTNAAGGACAACGAATCATATTCGTGCCCGTATTTCTTAATAACCGGTCTATTTAATTATTTATATATAAAATATAGGTAACAGTTCATATTAGCAAATAAATTAATGATAACTTATGATACAAGACACAACCAAATAGACGTGGGGATTTTTCAAATGCCAGCGTTTAGATCTGCGTTTCAGACTGTGTGAAAATAATTTATTTTAGGTGGATTTGCTGTAATTGTGTATGCACTATAAAAACTTTAGTTTAGAAACGGCAATTTTATTCAGAGACGTAACATATTAAGGAGCCTACCTTCATGATCTGAGTTATTATACTTGTGCCACATTTGTTTATGTTCCTGCCAATTTTATATTTTTTATAAATATACATTAAGATATATCTCGGCAGATGTTACGAGCACTACAGCATTATATATATATATATATACGTGTATAAGTTCAAAAATAACTGAAAACAAATAGAGTTCGGTTACTGGTCCCTTAGAACATTCAGCGTTTTCCTGCATGGACTGATACATAGATCTGTGCACATATTGTGTGAATTTTTAATGGTTTCAAAGCCTGGGAAAAGGAGAAAATGCAGTCTTTATGCTTCTCGTTTACATATTTGTGTGAAAGACTAGCAATGCAATGGAATCTGACGGAGTACTGTTTCCGATACCCCTTGGATATGTCTAGAGTAGAGGCTAAGTTTAATTTTTTCGGTGAAATGATTTAATATTTTTTTTGTACTGNTACCCCTTGGATATGTCTAGAGTAGAGGCTAAGTTTAATTTTTTCGGTGAAATGATTTAATATTTTTTTTGTACTGGAGAGGAGGAGAGTTCAGTCTCTCCTACACTGCCAAGCCACGCGGCTATCTCTGCATGGAATGTCGCAGTCACAGAGCGACGGCGGGCGGTCCATGCGCTATCTCTACGTGGAATGTCGCAGTCACAGCGCGACGACGGGCGGTGCATGTGCTATCTTTGCGTGGAATGCCGCCGCCACAGCGCGACGATGGGCGAAGCGTGTGCAATCTCTGCATGGAATGTCGCAGTCACAGCACGATGATGGGTGGTGCGTGCGCAATCTCTGCATGGAATTTCGCAGTCACAGCACGATGACGGGTGGTGCGTGCGCAATCTCTGTATGGAATGTCGCAGTCACAGCACGATGATGGGTGGTGCGTGCGCCATATCTGCGTGGAATGTCGCAGTCACAGCGCGACGACGGGCGGTGCGTGTGCTATCTTTGCGTGGAATGCTGCAGTCACAGCGCGACGATGGGCGAACCGTACACAATCCCTGCATGGAATGTCGCTATCACAGCACGATGACAGGTGGTGCGTGCGCAATCTCTGTATGGAATGTCGCAGTCACAGCACGATGACAGGTGGTACGTGCGCAATCTCTGCATGGAATGTCGCAGTCACAGCACGACGACGGGCGGTGCGTGAGCCATCTCTGCGTGGAATGTCGCAGTCACAGCACGACGACGGGCGGTGCGTGCGCCATCTCTGCGTGGAATGTCGCAGTCACAGCACGATGACAGGGGGTGCGTGAGCCATCTCTGCGTAGAATGTCGCAGTCACAGCACGACGACGGGCGGTGCGTGCGCTATCTTGCGTGGAATGTCGCAGTCACAGCGGGAGACCGTGTCGCCCCGCACATGACGAGGCCGTGCGGTCTCGCGCCGTGCATTGCTACTACTAGCTTTACCTGGGTGGCTAATGTCTCGGCGTCATTACATGCTTTCTAAAACTGAAATTACAATATGTGACGACAGTCTTTTCTCTTATTTTTGTATGAAAACTGAGATAATAATCAATCATACATGGTAGCATGCCAATATTCAATTTTTTTTTTATAAATAAATATTTTAATGAAACCAATTTTTCTTTCATTTAAATAATTGTTAGGGTTACATGTTTGCNTTTTTTTTTATAAATAAATATTTTAATGAAACCAATTTTTCTTTCATTTAAATAATTGTTAGGGTTACATGTTTGCGGAGAAGGAAGGGGAAGAACCACCCCTGCCTGTGACGTCAAAAGATTTGGTTGTCCAAAATTCACCTGGTATTTTCCTACTGCTACCCTCCCTACATAGCTTATGAGAAAATAAATAGTGAGGGAAGGGAAGTCAACCAATAAAAAAACCTGGCCAAGAGGGAGTGGAAGTCTGCCATGCTGATCCCTACCCTGCAGGTACTATATCCCTTTAATCTTTCCCCGCCTCCCATTCATTTAGCTTGGATATATATAGGCTACAGCATCACCAAATCTCTCACACAGGGTCCACTGGGGATCCGGATTCGGGGGGGACCTGGCCAATTGCGCTCTCCCCCCACCAGAGTAATGCGCAAGTGTTACTCTGGTTAAACCCAGCGCCCATTGAAGGACAGTTCCCACCCCCTCTCTTCAAGCACTTTTATCCCATCATAATAAATAACATGATTCCCATCCCCTATCTCCTGTAGCATTTTCTGTTAAATATGATAATGCATGAAACAATTTTTAATTATTTCCTGTCGAAAGGGTTTATACGGTGACAATGCCGGTTTTTCCCTTTCTCTTCTAACTATAGTTTAGCTATAAGTGCACTTAGGGAGGTTGTCGTGGCCACAATCTGGCCATGGCAGCCCAATCCCTCTTTGCCGTGATGCATGTCTCCTTTCATGATACTCGCTTCCTTGTAGGCGTATGGGGCTTAGCCCTGAGACGCACTTAACTCCCGTCCCTACCGCGGGCTCATATAACACTTAGTTTTAGAGTAGTTAGTAAAAAAAAAATCCAAATCTCTCATTCTGATATCAGCGCTTGTCGTCTGCATATCCAAGTACCCTCCTGCTTCATCGTCATTTCTTGCTTATAGACTTATTGCGATGTTTCACGGTCGCCTTCCAGTTTTGCTTCGAGTAATTGCTCGCTAAAGTATGTTATTTCAAAGTTTTTGAAGATAGAATTTTATGCATTCTTGTTAATTTAGTTTGCTAACGAGCTCTTAAATTTATTTATAAATGTTTATGGAAATTGTCTACTAATGAGCTCTTTAACTGATTCAGTTTCTTATTAATTCGTTTGTCAAAGAGTTCTATTTTTTTTAAATAAAGTTTTTATGCAAACGATTTAAAAATAAAATTGTCTTGTCTGTTTACTGAATGTTACAATGCAAAGTTACTAAAGACGCTTATTTCTTGCGCAGTGGTGAGCGCCAGTACGCCGGTCCCTTTGTCTCACGGGAGTCCCTAGCAACGCAGCCTATCGCTGTTAGGAGAGTGACTGCAGTCTTACTTTTCTTCCTCCGGTAGTTAATTCTGCCTTGAGGATTTTAACTATACTCTATGACAAAAAAATTCAGTGCTGTGTGAAGTAGAAAACATTATTGTCGCTTAAAAAAAAAATTTATTCAGCGAAGGAAAAAAATTAGCTAAATTGTTCTGTTTTGAAGCTTAAATCCCACTAATAAAATATGTTTTCGTATAGTTGAAAATTAAAAAAAAAAAGTTTTGGTGCACAGTATATAAATACACTTGGAGACAGAGTAGTTAGACAGACTTTCTTGTAATATGTTTTTGCATATTAATTAAACATTTTTTTCGAGCTTCGTTAAATTATTTGGCATTAATGCTATGTCCACATTATTAATATTATTCGTGACCATAGTTTGTGTGTTTTGTTAAGGATTATATTTAAAAAAAAGTAACTACATTTGTTGATAAAATCATTTTTTTCAAAGTGTTGTGTCTAGGAAAAGTTTTTGTTTTGCGTTTTATAAAACTATTATTTTCATTCATAAATAACTTGCCTATAGTGTGATTCAGTGAAAAAGAAATTACATACGTGTATTTGTTCTGCTACACAATTCAATATTAAATTAAAACAAAAAAGGTGAACAATTTTTACTTGGAAGCAAAGTAGTGGCACAGGCTTTGTTGACATACGTAGTTTCGCATTAGTTATAATTTTTTTCCAGCTTCACTACCAAATTTTTTTCATAAAGCTATCGTGACCAGATTATTAATATTATTAGTACCAATATTTTGCAGGATTTTTTGCTGAAGTCTTCAGCCCGGATGGCGGCCGTGTCGACGTGGGTACTTCGGAGGGTTTCCAACTTCCTTCTCCTCCTTCTGTCTCTGGGGTAAGTGCAATGCCGTCTCTAGGTTACATTGTGGTTTCTACGGCAAGTATTCTGCCATCCGGAAGCCTGGATTAAAGCACGAGAGGACCTGCATCCATAATCCCCACAGGGAAGAGGAGCAAGTCTACGAGAAGTGCGGGATTCAGATTGGACGGAAGGACAACATGGAGTGACATTTGAGAAGCTGCAATGGGACAGAGCAGCAGAAAGCAGATTCAAGTTTTGTAATGATCCATTCACTAACGCAGCAGATGCCCGAAGACACGAAAAGGGGTACCAGTTTAAACCGGATTAGANTTTTTTTTTATAAATAAATATTTTAATGAAACCAATTTTTCTTTCATTTAAATAATTGTTAGGGTTACATGTTTGCTGAGAAGGAAGGGGAAGAACCACCCCTGCCTGTGACGTCAAAAGATTTGGTTGTCCAAAATTCACCTGGTATTTTCCTACTCTACCCTCCCTACATAGCTTATGAGAAAATAAGTAGTGAGGGAAGGGAAGTCAACCAATAAAAAAACCTGGCCAAGAGGGAGGGGAAGTCTGCCATGCTGATCCCTACCCTGCAGGTACTATATCCCTTTAATCTTTCCCCGCCTCCCATTCATTTAGCTTGGATATATAAAGGCTACAGCATCACCAAATCTCTCACACAGGGTCCACTGGGGATCCGGATTCGGGGGGGGACCTGGCCAATTGCGCTCTCCCCCCACCAGAGTAATGCGCAAGTGTTACTCTGGTTAAACCCAGCGCCCATTGAAGGACAGTTCCCACCCCCTCTCTTCAAGCACTTTTATCCCATCATAATAAAGAACATGATTCCCATCCTCTGTCTCCTGTAGCATTTTCTGTTAAATATGATAATGCATGAAACAATTTTTAATTATTTCCTGTCGAAAGGGTTTATACGGTGACAATGCCGGTTTTTCCCTTTCTCTTCTAACTATAGTTTAGCTATAAGTGCACTTAGGGAGGTTGTCGTGGCCACAATCTGGCCATGGCAGCCCAATCCCTCTTTGCCGTGATGCATGTCTCCTTTCATGATACTCGCTTCCTTGTAGGCGTATGGGGCTTAGCCCTGAGACGCACTTAACTCCCGTCCCTACCGCGGGCTCATATAACACTTAGTTTTAGAGTAGTTAGTAAAAAGAAAATCCAAATCTCTCATTCTGATATCAGCGCTTGTCGTCTGCATATCCAAGTACCCTCCTGCTTCATCGCCAATTTTTGCTTATAGACTTATTGCGATGTTTCACGGTCGCCTTCCAGTTTTGCTTCGAGTAATTGCTCGCTAAAGTATGTTATTTCAAAGTTTTTTAAGATAGAATTTTATGCATTCTTGTTAATTTAGTTTGCTAACGAGCTCTTAAATTTATTTATAAATGTTTATGGAAATTGTCTGCTAATGAGCTCTTTAACTGATTCAGTTTCTTATTAATTCGTTTGTCAAAGAGTTCTATTTTTTTTAAATAAAGTTTTTATGCAAACGATTTAAAAATAAAATTGTCTTGTCTGTTTACTGAATGTTACAATGCAAAGTTACTAAAGACGCTTTTCTTGCGCAGTGGTGAGCGCCAGTACGCCGGTCCCTTTGTCTCACGGGAGTCCCTAGCAACGCAGCCTATCGCTGTTAGGAGAGTGACTGCAGTCTTACTTTTCTTCCTCCGGTAGTTAATTCTGCCTTGAGGATTTTAACTATACTGTATGACAAAAAAATTCAGTGCTGTGTGAAGTAGAAAACATTATTGTCGCTTTAAAAAAAAATTTTATTCAGCGAAGGAAAAAAATTAGCTAAATTGTTCTGTTTTGAAGCTTAAATCCCACTAATAAAATATGTTTTCGTATAGTTGAAAATTTAAAAAAAAAAGTTTTGGTACACAGTATATAAATACACTTGGAGACAGTAGTTAGACAGACTTTCTTGTAATATGTTTTTGCATATTAATTAAACATTTTTTTCGAGCTTCGTTAAATTATTTGGCATTAATGCTATGTCCACATTATTAATATTATTCGTGACCATAACTTGTGTGTTTTGTTAAGGATTATATTTTAAAAAAAGTAACTACATTTGTTGATAAAATAATATTTTTCAAAGTGTTGTGTCTAGGAAAAGTTTTTGTTTTGCGTTTTATAAAACTATTATTTTCATTCATAAATAACTTGCCTATAGTGTGATTCAGTGAAAAAGAAATTACATACGTGTATTTGTTCTGCTACACAATTCAATATTAAATTAAAACAAAAAAGGTGAACAATTTTTACTTGGAAGCAAAGTAGTGGCACAGGCTTTGTTGACATACGTAGTTTCGCATTAGTTATAATTTTTTTCCAGCTTCACTACCAAATTTTTTTCATAAAGCTATCGTGACCAGATTATTAATATTATAAGTACCAATATTTTGCAGGATTGTTTGCTGAAGTCTTTAGCCCGGATGGCGGCCGTGTCGACGTGGGTACTTCGGAGGGTTTCCAACTTCCTTCTCCTCCTTCTGTCTCTGGGGTAAGTGCAATACCGTCTCTAGGTTACATTGTAGTTTCTACGGCAAGTATTCTGCCATCCGGAAGCCTGGATTAAAGCACGAGAGGACCTGCATCCATAATCCCCACAGGGAAGAGGAGCAAGTCTGCGAGAAGTGCGGGATTCAGATTGGACGGAAGGACAACATGGAGCGACATTTGAGAAGCTGCAATGGCATAGAGCAGCAGAAAGCAGATTCAAGATTTGTAATGATCCATTCACTAACGCAGCAGATGCCCGAAGACACGAAAAGGGGTACCAGTTTAAACCGGATTAGANATTTGTAATGATCCATTCACTAACGCAGCAGATGCCCGAAGACACGAAAAGGGGTACCAGTTTAAACCGGATTAGAAGAATTTTGCCTGCGAGGACTGTGGGAAAGAATATTCCAGGGCAGACAAGCTGAAAGAGCATGCCAAGAAGTATGCAGGTACGTCTCCCCCGCCAGCGAAGGTCAGACGTGATGTTACCACCCAGCAGCAGCCAGTACCAGTACCAGCACCAGAACCTCGACCGAGGGTCGTCGTGGGGGCCGGACAGACGACGGTCCACGTTNGCAGCCAGTACCAGTACCAGCACCAGAACCTCGACCGAGGGTCGTCGTGGGGGCCGGACAGACGACGGTCCACGTTAGCCAAGACTCCCTTTAGGGGCAACTTGAAGACATACGTAGCATAAAATACGAACGAAGATGCCAAGGACATGTGCACATATGTGGAAGAAATGAAACAGAGTATCATCGACCAGCTGCAGGAAGGAGTAATTGAAAACGGGCCAAATAAATTCAATTTGTTCCTGGAGTGCGACTTGGCAAACCTGAGCCCCATGACAATGAAGTAGACCAGCGCACCTTCAAGACAAAAAATGTGCCTATTTACAATGGATATGACGTGGAAGAAGTCATGGTGGCCAGCTTGATTAAGACACGCCAAGAAGAGGAGAAGTACATGACAAAGGGATCTGGATGGACACTCACTGCAGTAAAGATAATGCAGCTCCCAATTAGTACATTGGAACCCCTGCGCGCATACAGATACATCTATTTCCCAGCGCCTATCAAAAAGAAGAACGCAGCGACAAAACCAAAAACGAGGATCACGAATGCTTTAAGTGGGCCATACTCACCAGATATATTGAAAGAGCACACGCAGAGCGAGTAGGCAAACGCTACAGAGAACTGGAAAGCAAGTTCGACTTTAGTGGTATCGAGTTCTCCACACCTCTGTACCAGATAACCAAATTCAAGAAACAAAATCCTGAAGTGACGGTAAATATTCATAAGTTAAAATTAAGGTGGCGCCAAGACGTGTCTGTGATGAAGAGAGGCCCATAAAATTCAATCTCCTCCCCACCCGCGAAGACAATGCACACTTCACGTATATAAAAACATTTTCAAGACTTGAGCTTACAATTGACAGCCCACGGCCACAAGATCCATATTTGTAAAAGATATTTCATGTATTATGTTGAATAGTTCCGAGTGACAGAAAAGAAGTGAGAAGAGAAGCTTGTGGAGAACAAAAAATATTGCAGCCCTCACGTTTCTGCACATATTAAAATACTAAGACACGACAAGAAGGGATGAAGGCCAACCATCAAATTTAATATTTATTGTAATGAAGACAAGATGCCAATTTTCATCTACGCCGATTTCGAGGCCATACTCTTGCTTATTCATACCTGCCAGGCTGACCCCCCAGATATCCAGCACACACTTTATCAGAAGTACGAGACCTATAGAATTCGCTATTGTGTTCAAGCCGACCACGACATCATACCTGCCATCCGAACCACAAGTCTGCCAATGGGGCTGAAAATTTACACTGGGGAAGATTCTGCCAAGAAATTTATTGAAGCGACCGTAGACGACGGAAAGAAAGATAAGAAAATTTATGAAACAAGTGAACCCACGAAGCCATTAAGCAACATCGAACTATTGAATCATGCTATAACAGATACCTGCTGCTACTACGAAGATAAATTTACACAAGGCAACTGGAAGGTAATGGACCACGACCACCTGACTGGAAACTTCAATGGGGCCTCCTGCAATAACTGCAGCAAAATCCGCTGCTGCCCGAAAAGATTGCCTGTATTATTCCACATCTTGACATATGACGAGAACATTACAATAAAGCATATGGGCTACGACGAAGAGAATATATTCGTCATCACACATACAGAGGAGAAATTAATCACGCTCAAGAAATTGCTGGGGGAGAGATTCACACTCCAATTCATCGACACCTTCCGCTTCATGTTCACCAGTCTTGCCGAACTCGCCGAAAACCTACCAAGACACCAGTTGAAAAATACAACAAAGTTCTTCAGCCCAAACGAACTGCAATTAGTACGGAGAAAGGGAGTGTTCCCCTATGATACCACAGACAGCTTGCAGAAACCTGAAGAGACNACGAACTGCAATTAGTACGGAGAAAGGGAGTGTTCCCCTATGATACCACAGACAGCTTGCAGAAACCTGAAGAGACCCGGCTGCCACCCACCGATAAATTTTACAACATATTGATGGACACGGCCGAAAGTGAAGAAGATACTCATACACTTAAACTCTGGAAAAATTCGGCCAATAGAATATTATTCTAAAATTTATTTGAAGTCTTATGTTTTGTTGTTGTCAGATGTATTTGAAAACTTTAGGAAACTGTGCCTGGAAACCTAATGGCCTGGACTGTGTCCATTATGTGAGCGTGCTGGGCTTCTCGTTAGATACAATGGTGAAGCACACCAAGGTTGAGCTGGAACTGCTAACAGATTACGACAAGTGTTTACTCATTGAAGAAGCCATAAGGTGTGGAGTGGTCCAATGTGTGAAGCGTTATGCAATAGCCAATAACAAGTACATTCCATCCACATACGAGGCCAGCAAGCCGCCCGTCTACCTCCAATATGTAGACGCGAATAATTTGTATGATTGGGCAAAGTCTCTGCCCCTCCCCGTGCGTGTCTTCCAGTGGGTGGGCACCGACATCTGTGTCATGGCGATGCCAAATAATGGCCTATTCGGGTAAGTGCTGGAGGTTGACATAGAATATCGTGCGGAACTCCACGACTCGCACTAAGACCTGCCCTTCTTGCCCATCAACGAGTGTCCTCCAGGTGGCAAGAACAAAAATTATTGACGACATNCGCACTAAGACCTGCCCTTCTTGCCCATCAACGAGTGTCCTCCAGGTGGCAAGAACAAAAATTATTGACGACATTGCAAGTAAAGAAAAACTGCAATGTACACTATATCAACTTGAAGAAAGCAATTGAACATGGACTCTAAGTTAAGAAAATCCACCGTGTGCTGCAATTTGAACAAGAGGCATGGCTCAAGCCCTACATCGACCTCAACACGGAAAAAAGGCAGGCAGCTGGCAATAATTATGAAAAAGATTTTTAAAGCTGATTAACAACGCAACATTTGGAAAACTTGTGGAAAATAAGAGGAAGAGACAAGTCATGGAATTAGTGTGAAATGAAAGAAGGCTGAAGAAATTAATTTACAAGCCCGCCTTCAAGTGCATGACGATTTACGACCAAAACCTATACCTGATGAAAATGAAAAAAGAAACTATATTTTTCGATAAACCTATTTATGCCGGCTTTTCAGTGCTCGACTTGTCCAAAACATTGATGTATATGTTCCATCACGATGTAATGAGAAATAAGTGCAACGAAAACATTAATCTTCTCTATACAGACACGGACACATTAATTTATGAAATTGAAATGCAGAAATATTACGCAGACCTAGCCACAGACCCCACGCTCATGGAAGAGATTGATGCCAGCGCCTACCCACCCAGTCATTTCTGCTACTCCCCCATCAACTGGAAAGTGGTGGGAAAATTTAAAGACGAAAGCGGTGGCGAACTGATGAGCGAGTTCATGAGGCTCGTGCCAAAATATATAGTTATTTATGTGACGGAAAAGTAACCAAGAAGCAAAAGGANATGAGCGAGTTCATGAGGCTCGTGCCAAAATATATAGTTATTTATGTGACGGAAAAGTAACCAAGAAGCAAAAGGAATCCAGAAGACAAGTCTGAGAAATAAAATTACATTTGAAGATTACAAAAGCGTGTTGAAGCAGCAGCAAGTCGTGCATGTAACCATGAATATTATAAGATCATATCACCACAAAGTTTAAACCCAGTCCATGAACAAAGTCGTTCTCACATGGCAGGACGACAAGAGACGGATATTGGACGGCGGAATACTGACAGAGCCAAATGCCACATATGTGTATTTTGTGTCAGTGAATCGCAGTTCATGTCTGAACTGTAAACCTACATAGGTATATCAAAACTAACTTTTGTGGGTTGGTTCCTTTCTGTATTACGCCATCCAATTCTTTGTCCCGTTTGACCATTGTCTTATTCACAAACTATTCTAGGTTAAACCCCCACTCAGTTAACTACCTTTTATAGGATGGTTGAGATTATGTTAGTTTAAAAAATAAAAACACGCATTTACCAGCTGTGCCAAATTAGTTTAGTGGAAACTTACGTTGGGATACTATGTAGAGGAATAATGGTGTGTAAACACGAACGCACAGTAATGATGGCCGCTCATACACGCATGCGCACTGACCACCTCCGTCCCACGACTCTTGTCAGGACGGCGTTCCAAAATGTTACTCCGAGAGTAGAGTAACGTAGAGTAAAACATAAGCAAAGCTAGAGTTAAAGTGGTTTTGGGACGAGCATAATGCAAATAGCATGCTGTGTTTACAAACATATCCTGATTTAGGAACTAATGTAAATTACAATAAATATCTATCACTTTCCAGAACTTCTTTTTTTTAAAAGTAATACTTAACGTTATAAAAAAAATTGACACACCAAAACCTAATAGTGAAAATTAATGCCCAGCAATNTAAAAGTAATACTTAACGTTATAAAAAAAATTGACACACCAAAACCTAATAGTGAAAATTAATGCCCAGCAATGAAATAGTATATAGAACCTCTCTTTTAAATCAAAAAAAGCAAAAATTGCTATCCATAATTTGGAACCAAACGTGTACACTTAAATTAATTAAATAACCCGCCATTTTTCAGTTTACCCTTCTTTCCTTGCCGAAATATTGCGTGTAAATGTTTTACCATAGCAAGATGCCCAGAGTAATTACACTGCAGTTTTGGGAAAGGTTTTTCCATCTACTCAGAGTGTTTTGGGACCGCCAAAGAATAAAGTTTACTTTCATAGTAAGATTTTAGAGTTTTTTTTCTAACCTACTCTAAAACTAAGTGTTATATATTAGTCCGCGGTAGGAACGGGATTATTGCGTCTCAGGGCTAACCCCTTACGCTTACAAGGGAAGGAAAAACATGCAAGGAGACGTGCATCGCGGCAAAGAGGGATTGGGTTTCCCATGGCCGAGTTTGGCCATGAAAAACCTCCCTAATGTACTTATAGTTAACTAACTACATCTAGAAGAGAAAGGGAAAAACCGGCACATACACCGTAAAAACCCTTTCGACAGGAAAGAATTAAAAAATTATTACATGCATTATGAGAAAATGCTACAGGAGAAAGATAGGTGGGTACCATGCTCTTTATTAATGGGAGAGGAGAATTTGGAACGCCACCCCGTGGGACACAGTGGGCGAGCAAGGCTGCCAACTTACCTTCCGGTCACCCCTTGCGCATTGTAACAGTACCGCAGCCTGACTTCCGTGCAAGTGGCTGCGTCTTGCTGCGAACACACACGCAGTTAGCTATCATATTGCAGGGAAACATACTGTAGATAAAGTACGTGATTTACATGTTAAATTAAAAAAAATAATTTACACCGTGTTTCATCTTAATATTGCATAAGTAATCTTTAGTTTGATAGCACTTTGAAATGAAATTTTACTGGATAAAGGGTTGTGAGTGGACATTTATCTTTGCTTGCTAAAATAACCCAAAAATACATCTCAAATATATGTCATAACTTAAATTTTGAGTACTGAGCAACGGTTTTTAATGCAAAATGTGTATCTTTAACAATCACTGCTTGCTTCCTTAATATATTGTCACTTTTGGAGTTTTGTAGAAACCTACATCTTAAGCATAATGCAAAATATCTTAATTGTCGTAAAACTATTCTGGCCATTGAAAGAAGGAAGGTAGCTGTTTTTTGTGCGCATGTGTGAACAAACATGTACTACACAGGCTGAGGCACAAAAGGCAGTCCACCTGAATAGCACTGCTATTTCAGTAGTAGAAGAAAATGTTTCAGAAAAAACTTGCTTGGGTCCAAGGCACTAATAACTTAATAGTGATAATTTCTCCGCATGTGGAAGGGTAAATTAGATACAAAGGTCAACTTCGTTAATTTAAATGAAATTATAATTTTTATTAACACACCTCGACAGTGCATATGAAGATGTAGATGATGACATTTGATGGTCATTCAAGATCGCCGAAGACAATGAATAAGTAAACTGAGCCGCCGAACGGAACAATGGGCTGTGCTGTGCTGTTGTAGCGATCCGAGGAACTTCTTCGTGACGTTATTCGAACTGGCACAATCTACACGACAGCCGAAATATTTGACGTGGTTTTCATTTATGGTGACTGTCACCACAGCATTAGAGCAGCAGTGCGATTGTATGCTGAGAGATATCCTGATTGTGCCACACCGGCACGATCTGTCTTTGCGAACGTAATAAAAACATTCAAAGAAACTAGAAGCGTGGGAAAGAAAGGACCCCAGCGAAGAAAAACAGCAACTGACGAGGGAAGTGCAACTGAAATCTTAGCTGCGGTAGTACACAATCCACATGTCAGCACGAGGCAGCTTGAAGCTTGAACATGGCAGTGGGTTCAGTCAACGGAGTAGTCTGCGAATATTACATAGCAACAAATTTCATCCTTACCACTTTTCACTTCATCAACAGCTACATGGAAATCACTTTCAACATTGGGGAACAGTTTTCTTAATGGTGTCTACGAAAACTACAAACAGAAGACACATTCCTGTCCAAGATGTTGTTTACCGACGAAGCGTCATTTACAAACCGTGGGGCAGAGTAACCTTCGCAACATGCACTACTGGACAGCTGATGACCCACACTGGCTGGGAGAAGTGGATAAACAGAGCCCATGGTCTGTAAACGTGTGGTGCTGTGTTGTACATAATCGCCTAATTGGTCCCTATTTTATCGATGGGACACTACATAGCAAAAAGTATTTACAGTTCGNGGTGTTGTACATAATCGCCTAATTGGTCCCTATTTTATCGATGGGACACTACATAGCAAAAAGTATTTACAGTTCGTAAACTTGACGTAAGGCAACCCATGTGGTACCAACACGACGGATGTCCCGCTCATTCTGCACAGAGAATTACAATGACTCTTAACAGAACTTTCGCTGGTCGTTGGATCGGTTGGTCTGGAAACACCAAACGGTCTGCATGTCCCGCAGACTTAATGCCTATAGACTTTAATCTGTGGGGAACATTAAAGGAACAGGTATACAAAAACCCACCGACGACTCCTGAAGACATGAAAGGCCGTATAACGTGAGCTTGTTTTGCGATAATCCAGATGAAATTTGACGTGCGGTATTGTCCGCTCAGAATCACTTTACAGTATGCATTAATGCACAAGGTCACCAATTTGAACACCTGATATCATAATAAAGTAACAAAGGAAGCGTAGTATGAGGCTGGCGTTTGTGTAAACAAGCGCGAGCTACACGCCGGCTACAGTCGCTACAGGACGACGACAGTCGCTACAGGAGTGCGCTACGTCGGCCCATTGTTCCGTGCGGCGGCGCAGATTGCTTCGTCGTTGACCTTCAGCGATCTTACATGACTCGCAAATGTCTTCGTATTTATTACATATTCATACGCACTCTCGAGGGGTGTTAATAATAACTATCATTCCATTGTATTAACTAAGTTGACCTTTGTATCTTCTATACCCTTCCATGTACGAGGACATTATCAAGTTATTAGCGCCTTGGATCCAAGCAATTTTCGTCTGAAACATTTTCTTCTGCTACTGAAATTGGCAGTGTTATTCAGGTCTTCGGTGCCTCATTCTGCATATTAAAATAGTTTTATTTTTATATGTTNCTACTGAAATTGGCAGTGTTATTCAGGTCTTCGGTGCCTCATTCTGCATATTAAAATAGTTTTATTTTTATATGTTGTAAGAGATAAGAAGAACCCTTAAAGCCGATAGTGAAAATTAACGAGACGATGTCGGCATAGCCTCTACTTTAGCACATTCAAGCAAAATAAATAAAGTTACCAAGGGTTTGTAGAGTAGCAAATTGTGTTGTGAAAAATTAATTGGTTCAACAATGGACGTTTTCTTCAAATGTGTTCATAACTGGAGGAGTAAGTGTAAAGTTTTAGGTGATGACACAATGAGTTAATGCACATAGTAAGTACAGGATGAGTATAAAAGAATACCCCAAATTTGAAGGTCTATAATATAAAAACTAAACAACCTACAACTTGATTGACCAATCATATAATCCGTGGAACCTCGAAGTTTGATTACCATACATTTATAAATGTTCAATGTGACTACCACGAGCAACCCGAACGACATCTACGCGATAATCAAACTCGTTGCACGCTCTTGTCAGCATGTCCGCTGTTACGGTTTGGATGGCGTTCGTAACTCTCGGCTTGAGGTGGTGAGGAGGTAGTGAGCTCGCGTTCGACACGTCAATGTGAAGGGGACAGTCTGATGTTTCCTTTATGTGCCGAGAGATGACACTGGGAGCGTCTGTCATCGCACTATGAGCGTGTGTTGTGTGTTAGTCCGCATCACTATGGCGACGGAACAACAGAAGGAGTTCTGTGTTATTCAGTTTGCTAAATGTGAATCGGTTACGACTGTTCAACGTGAATTACGTCGCAAATACGGACGTCGTCCTCCCGATAGGTGGAGTATCGTACGTTGGTTTCGTCAGTTCCGTGACACAGGTGCCTTTGCAGAGGCAATAGTTCCGGGCCGCCACGTGTGTCCGGAGAGAAAGTGCAACGGATTCAACAAGCGTTCGTTCGCTGTGCGAGAAAATCAACTCGACAAGCTAGTCGGGAAATGCAAATCTCTCAATCAACGGCATGTACAGTGTTGCAAAAGGGATTGCTGTATAAACCATACAGGTTACAGCTTGTACAGTCTCTTACCGAAAGGGATAAATAACTGAGACGTGATTTCTGCTCGGTCGATCTTGCCCAGAACGAGGTAGACGATGCCTTCNCTAGAACGAGGTAGCCGATGCCTTCATGCCTAAGCTGGTATTTAGCGATGAAGCGACGTTCCATATAAATGGTAAGGTGAACTGGCACAACGTGCGGATATGGGGTCAGGAGCCTCCACATGAAACCACCGAACACGAGTGCGCTTCCCCCAAAGTGAACGTGTTTTGCGCTGTATCCAAAGACACTGTTTTCGGCCCTTTCTTTTTTCACGAGCCCACTGTTACTGGAATCCCTTATTTGGACATGCTTACAGAGTGGTTGTTTCCTCAGTTAGAAGAGGCGGCGAGGGACTTCATTTTCCAGCAGGATGGTGCGCCACCCCATTGGCACCTAGCTGTTCGCGGATACCTGAACGAGACGTTGCCGCAACGCTGGATTGGTCGAGGAGCAGCTGGTGACCAGGCTCTTCATCACTGGCCCCCATGAAGCCCGGATCTTACCCCGCGCGATTTTTTTTTTCTATGGGGGTACATAAAGGATCAAGCCGGCTAACATTGAAGACCTCGAAACGAGAGTTAGGAACGCCATCCAAACCGTAACAGCGGACATGCTGACAAGAGCGTGCAACGAGTTTGATTATCGCGTAGATGTAGTTCGGGCCGCTCGTGGTGGTCACATTGAACATTTATGAATGTATGGTTAACAAACTTCACGGTTCTACGGTTCATTTTATTTGTCAACCAAGGTTGTAGGTTGTTTGGTTTTGATATTATAGACCTTCAATGTTGGGGTATTCTTTTATACTCAGCCTGTATTTCAGCGCAGAAAACTTGTTTTAAGCTCGTAAATAACTATTTGCANATTCTTTTATACTCAGCCTGTATTTCAGCGCAGAAAACTTGTTTTAAGCTCGTAAATAACTATTTGCATTGTTATTTTGTTTTCAAATGCACATCCTTTTTTTTCAAAACATAGATATTTTAAGTAGAATCACATTAACTTACTTTACCAAAACTGAAAAACACAACATATGTACTGCATTGAATTATTAAGAAATTGTAAATATCTATCAACACTTTAAAGCAACTAATTGCAAATCACTTGTTATACATGTTTTTCTGTTAGTCTCAGCTGCATGAAGATGATCGTTACGCTATTATAATATTTTAATTACGTAAATTCCAGGTATTAAACTGCTAAGTAATGTGAAAATTAATAGTTAATGAGTATGTTCTCCATCTCTAGTGAGTAAGTTAGGCATGAGATATATTTCTCGTAATGCATTCTAGTTTTCAGTAGAAAAGTAATTTAACTGTTATGAAATGTTGTAATATTTTTAATAAGATTATATTTTTAATACACTACTAAGGTCTCAAGACATTGCTAGCCTACGACACTGGATTTAATTACAGTAGAGGACGGAGAATACGGACTGTTAAGTTAGATAATTTTATTAATATTCTACCTACAGAATAAGATTGAAAAGTTCGTCCGTCTACTGAGATGAACGAAACACATAACGAGAAAACAAATACGCAATTAAACAATTTTTGAGATATTTTTTATATTAATAATTTTAACTTTAAAGGGCCACTTTTAAGAAATATACAGTGATATTTATAAGATAAGATTTTCTTCATAGTTCCATACTTATATTAAAATAAATAAATATGTTTTGTAATATATATAAGCTTTTATGTATTAACTTATACTTTTCATTAGTTTTTAACCATATTTGTAGCATGTACGATTACGAACAAAAGCTAAGCAGCCAGGAAGTGTGATTGAATTGAAACTGCCCGTTTTGAAGACTCATGTGACTTTCTTGTAGTGATTACTATATCAAATCCCACGGACAACACAGTTGGCAGTACGGGCATGCTTCTGATGCCATGTAAGTGTGATGTAGCAAACCTCGGCAATGGATACATGCTGCAGTTTGGTCCAGAAGGGAGTCGTAGTGCCGTTGAATCCTCTTCTGAGGCAAGTCGGTTGACAACTGTTGTAACTGGCCCTCGACATCCTGCAGGTCGACCCCGTCTCGGAGCTCATGTTCGAGCTTATCCACACATATTCTATCAGGGACATATAGGGAGAACTCGTTGGGCAACAGAGAACATCAGCGCGACACAGGCATTCCAAAGACACATTTACCATGTGTGGAAGAGAGATTCCTTGTTGAATGACTGTTCCAGGAAGCTGTACGTTTAGGAGCAACACATGAGACTGCAGGATGTCACTGAAGCACCGCTGCGCCATCAGTGTCACCGATTCACTAAAAAAAGTGACCTGAAGTCTTATCCTGCGACTCTCCACACCACGATGTAAGAATAATTCTAGGTGCGTCTTCTTCGCCCGACGTCACCGTATTCGCAAACAACGGTCATCTGTTTTACTTCAGAACCTAAATTTGTCTCTGAGCATGATGTGAGGTCACGCACATTCACTCCATGTCCCCCGGTTGTGGAAGTGACCACTCCAAACGCCGCCGTTTTTGCTTTTGTGTTCAAAAAACAGTCTATGCATTAGATGGTGAACCTGTAATCCGGCTGATGTCAGTCGCCTTGACGTCGTGCGGGATGAACGGCGGTTGTAGAGCAGTCAGCTACTGCCATCTACCGGATGGTAGATGCCAGGCTTATTTATGCTTAGCGCAACATACTGCGAGTCTTCCTTGGTACTGTCTTTCTTATGTGTGGGTGCCCTCAAGTACCCACTGGCTCCAACATCGGGCCACTGTGACAGCGGAATGCTCCACATACCTGGCAGATGTACAATATGTCTACAAGCATCATGCAGACGTACAATGCGATACTTATCGGACTCACTGTGCTGGTAACTATGGCCACTGTGACAGCGGAATGCTCCACATACCTGGCAGTTGTACAATATGTCTACAAGCATCATGCAGACGTACAATGCGATACTTATCGGACTCACTGTGCTGGTAACTATGGCCACTGTGACAGCGGAATGCTCCACATACCTGGCAGTTGTACAATATGTCTACAAGCATCATGCAGACGTACAATGCGATACTTATCGGACTCACTGTGCTGGTAACTATGGCCACTGTGACAGCGGAATGCTCCACATACCTGGCAG
>NQII01009626.1:0-48380 GCA_002778355.1 Clitarchus hookeri | reverse complement strand
TATGATATACTACACTGTGTATGATATACTACATAGTGTATGCTATACTACATAGTGTATGCTATACTACACAGTGTATGCTATACTACACAGTACCTATGTATTTTAAAGCCTCAGCTTTCTGTTCATTGGCTGCTACCACAGTGTGTGTCACCCGTCTGGCCATATACCAGATGAGATTCAGTGTTTGTTTCTTTACAGATGTATTATTAAGTCGGAGGTTGCCTCGGCGTGTCTAGTAAACTGTTGTCCAATTCCAAACGTAACAGGAAGGTGCATAAGTTTGAGGCCTACTTGGTCCTAAAATGAATTCGCGAAATTTTCTAGTTCCTACAGATGAGATATTTGCATGAATTATTTTAAATCAATAGGTGTAAAGTAGATTGAAATTAAAATCTGGGATTACACCTCCAACACGTAGGGTGGACTATAACCAGGAGTTTGAACTGTATGAATGACATTACAATAATACGTGCATGAAAACAAGACCAATTTCAAGTCGTTTTTACAGAACGAACAATATTGGGGAGTGGTAAATTTTTGCTGTTTATCACGTCTTGTCATATGCGACATTGGAATCTTGCCCAAGGCAATAACACAAGCCTAAATAGAAAATAGTTATATTTTAAACATTGCTAAACAATTACCTCATTGTAATAAATATGATTTACACAGAGAATGATTAATACATTTGTGCTACTAGAAATTATTATATGATTTTAATAAATGCATCTTCCTTAAACGTCTTGCTATTAACTAAAAATTTAGGTGATATTAAAAACGTAATGTATTCAAAAAATGTGAAGATGCCGCGAATAGATTATACGTCACTCGCGAACGCGTATAAAACGGGTTCTCAGTTTGTAAAGTATTTAATTTTCTGATTATTGCAGTGTTTTACTGAGCCGACACACGAATAAGGTGGTCAGGCTCATGCCAATGTTAATTTTACGTATTCGCAACGTGCACGCAAGTAGATCTTGAGCAGGGCTGTCAACAGTGCTCCGTGCTCGGTAACGACATTGATAGCCTTACACTGATGAAGGATCTTCGTGCTCACTTCAAGGTCATCGAAACTTCATATAACAAAATATACAACTCTAAGGCATAAATTCTTGTAAATTTTCTCCTCCCGTAACATTAGAGGGAAAATGTTATATGAATGTTCAGAAGACTTAAACTTGGCAATATATGAAATATTAAAAAAAAACGGTCGAAAATGCAGTTAACAATAAAGTTTTCAAAGAAAAGTAATCGCACATTTAATTTGAGTAAGAGCATAATTTCGTCGAGAAGTTAAAAATGTAGTTTCCTGTAGAATTACTTTTGCCAAACAATGTACGTAGTCATGAAATTGCTTTTGCCCACTCTACCCATTTTGTGTTTATTTGAAAACTGAATGCGATTTCTCGAGAACAATGGTACGAGGGAAGAAAAGGTGGAAAAGAAATAACAATGAAAGCAAACTGTTATTAGCACGCTTTGCGGGTTCGCTCGAACAGCATTAAATCGCATATACCTTCCGCAATCCTAATGGAATTTCATTTTCCGTATGCATACTAGTCTTTCAAAGCGTTAGACAGATGAAGTTCTAAATGTGGTTTCGCGAACGTAGCGTTATCACTTGTTACGTTAAGGGTAAAGTTGAATTCCCTAACAGTTAAATTATAATCGACAAGCAGCTACTCTGCCGCACGAGTTCCACACTCTTACCAACAAAATGGTTTCACGCCCTAGTAACATGGCGACGTTCCTATGAAAACTAATTGTCTTACTTTGCAAGTGTTTTAGTAATGGAATAACATAATAAGAATAATTGTTCTGGAAAACCTGATACTGCATTCGTGAAAGTAGGTTTCTCTCGCAATAATCACTGGGCGTGGAGCGTATAAAAAGGCTTTGTTTTCATCTAGCTACTTATAACACAGCCATAAAGATGTTATTTTGCATCTGCATCTATTTGATACAGTCCTCACGTTCACTGAATAAGCTGAATAAATGTATTTACCATCTAATAACGTGTAAGTCAACTTCTGGATCGTGGACATTGGTTCTACTAACGTTTATTCTACTCAGCTTGGGAAACCCATGATTTTAGTTTGGCAAATAAAATTTTTGCCACTAGGTAAGCGCTAGTGTCGTATGTTTACTGGATTTTTTTATATTTTCTATGTTAAAAAACACAATAATTACAATAATCATAAATAAAATATGTAATAACTACTTAACTAAGTGAAATTTTCTCTTTTATTACTCACGTAACTTACAATTTTAATTTAAAGTGACCTCTTCGGAACATTAGCGTTTACCTAGATGTGGAAATTTTCCCTATGTCAAACTCTCCCATAAGAAAACTCGTTTTTTTCTAACCTGAGTAGAAGTAACCTTAGTTGTACCTACACAAATATGACAGAATATAGAAGTTACAGCGTTTGGGAAGAAGTTTCTATAGTATATTCGCAGTTATTTCATACTTTTCTGAAGACCTACAAGTTATACCTTCGGGTAACCACTAGGCCTACATATGCTTACTCTTTATCTAAACAAAAACCTTGCTATGCGACTTCGATGTTTCAAATGTCGAATGTTTTGTTCACGCCTACAACCCTGCTGCACTTCAAAAACTATAACACATAAACATTCAGTTTATAACCAGATTTATATCTTCGTTATGATTTTATAAGAGAGCCTGAATTAAAGTTTCTTATGGTGAATAATTTACAGGTTTTTAAATACTTCTATTTTAAATTATATTGTCCACTACGTATTTTGGACGTTGATATATTAAAGTGTCCGTTTTTAACACTATTGGGTCAATTTCATATCCAAAAATAATATAAACAATTTTATTAGTTGGTGACGTGAGAGGAAATTTGTATTTCTCATGCGCGTTCGTCATTTTACTATGCGAATGTCTCACGCGTGTTTCTTTCAATGCCATAATATTTGCTTTCTGTAACAATGTTTGCACTTCATCTAGTGTATGTCGTCTGTTTGCGGTGGAGATGCACGTATATTTACTGCTACAATCGCTGCATGAGCTCGGCTTTGCAGCGGTGCTGCTGAACGACGTGATGAGCAAAGCGCTGCAGCAACGCTTTGCCAGCCGGTGCACCAATACTAAACAACACTATGCAAGCTGTCGAGTTGTCACTCATGACCTGAGCCAGTTGTATTCAACGCGCGGACCGCAGACTTATTTGTGAAATATAAACACCATTAAATGTATCGAAATAAAGGATAATTTATTTCGATGTGTGTGATATTTTTTATAATTAATATATTTAATGTGATGAAATACTGTGCTGTATTAATAAAATCTATGTATCTGAGGTTATTGCAATCTTGGCTCTTGCGGCCCGCGGATCAGTCCACAATAAGGATTGCAGCCCTTTGCAAAAAAAAAACTGTTGGACGCAAGCCATCCATGAACTTTCAAGTTAAGACTCACTATATCAGTAAATTTGTAATCCCAATCTTCAAATGTCCAGTTTGGTGTTCCCGAACCAGTACTGGGTACGTGACACTGCGTCATGCGGTAAACAATAACACTCGGTATGCGCGATAACTTCTAATACATATTTCCTGACAGTTTATATGAACTGTACCCACTGCCTAAAATAAGCCTGAAGACTGTGCACGGTTAAGTAAGAACTTTCTAAACCAACCTTTGAAGAATGCCACCACCTCTACTTGCATGTATTTTAACACGCAGACTGAGTGGCGTGCGTCCAGTTAAGTTGGTAACGACGGAGGGAAAGTAGTTCCATGCCTTAACCTTGAATTAATACTGCTAGGTAAACATTTGTGAATCCTGGGATTATTAATTTTGCTTTGTGTTTTTAAATGCACTTAAGTGTATGAATAAGCAAGTTTATGAGCAAAATACTTTTCTAATATTTTTTCAGTTTTACTTGATCGACGCATGAATAAGGTGATCATGCCTACGGCAACATTAATTTTACATATGGGGAAATAATACACAATGCGTATATAAGTAGATCTTAAGCATGACTTTCAAAAGTACTCCGTTGATCGTGAATAGCCCATAAGAACAACACAAAGAATCTAGAAACCAAACAAATCCCAAAAAAAATTACGTAAAAAAGCTAGAAACTATAGAAGACCAAAGCAGTCGATAAGAGCTTGAACCAAGGACCTAAAGGCAACAAAACGGATAAGATGAATGATGGCTAAGAACCGCAAAGTTCTATTGCCTACTAGGATTTCTATAGTTCCTAACTTCTCGTCGATCATTTTCTGGGATATGGTTAGACTTTGGTTTCTTTATTTTGTTCTCAGTCATATTTTCGCCGATGGATTCAGTACATTTAAATACTGACAAATCTTGCAGTACTATCGCCATTGAACATTAAATATTGTATTATTAAACACATAATAATGCGTGGGTACGTTACACTGTTCTCGCGTTAATGATTGATCGAAACTTCAATATTGACTTCAAATGTTCTTCCCTGCAATGTTGGTGCCCATCTCTTGAAGCGACTCTTCGACGGCCAACTCTTGTCAAGTTCATACACAGTCGTTCAACAGCCACACTAGTGTTGTATATTTCATGGTTTAAAATAATTCTTATAGTCAATGTTAACTACTGAAATGGTCTAACGTGAAAATAAAAACTTCGCATGTACTGCCGAAATGCTATGGCTAAATTCACAAGCTCCTGCTGTAGCGCAGTTTTCAAGTTTGCTTAAATATTGATAACACACCAGCCTCTTGACGCAAACAGCTCAATAAGATATCGCGTGTCTGTAGCTCTATATGCATAGCTGGCGGACATAACATTTTACCCGTAAGGGGCGTTAATATGCTGCAATCCCACTTTTTTTTTGTATATAGTAGTTTTAAAATTGGTTTTACGAAAGCAATTATTTCTCGAAGAACACAAATTATTTTGACAATTATATAAATAGTGATTTTAGTGAAACCTAAAAAATATTTTACAGTTATAATGAAAAGCTGAAGTTAATATTTCAATATCCAATTCCCTTCAACCCACATTTCAAAATTAAATTGTGTATCAAATTTTCAATTTTTACTAAATGTTCTTATGTATTCTTTCAATCACATTTAGAGAACTAAACAGTACAAAATTCATTGAGCATTTAGTGNACGTTCTTATGTATTCTTTCAATCACATTTAGAGAACTAAACAGTACAAAATTCATTGAGCATTTAGTGTAAGTCACAATCGAATGTGGACTATCGTTGCAATACTTCTGTTAAATTTTGTGAACGTCATGCGAAAGTACTGGGTTTTCATATTTAATCAAAGAGACGAGAAAGAGAAAGGAGTCGAAATCTGTGTGCACTAAAGCTACTATTAATTTCATNCTTCATATTTAATCAAAGAGACGAGAAAGAGAAAGGAGTCGAAATCTGTGTGCACTAAAGCTACTATTAATTTCATTTCTTCTTTATCAACTTAGACGTATAATTCAGAAGTATGTTTGTCAACAAATCCAGATACACCGATATTGTAGACGTGCCATCTGCACTTAGAATCAGCCTCATCCCATATTAACCATTATCATCTTTACGTTCACAATATACTCTTTGTTTGCAAAATTATTTCAAATTCTCCCTAGAGTTTCTGCGCCTCTCGATGGCATGTCAGGCATGTTGCAGAATAGTTAAAGTCGTGGTCGGTGCTGTACAAGTCTGGAAGCTAGCACCAATACGGACATCGCCTTTACCTGGGCAATGCTATTGGTTGCTACTGACACACCAACTATTATATAATTGGCTCCATCTCGTACAATTGGTCTACTGAAACCCTTTCCATAGCGCACAAATTTCCCGTTCTTATAAGAAAGTCGTTGGTAATTTTCACGCCATAAATTTGCTGCTTTGCAACACATGAAATGAAAAATTTATTTGTACTTTAAGGGGTTAAGTCACCGTTATCATTCATGCGATCTGTACACAATTTACATTTTCCTCTATGTTGTTAGATTACTTCGTTCATTGTTTATAGGGGGAAGTCCCGTAACGCCGGACGGCACCTANACATTTTCCTCTATGTTGTTAGATTACTTCGTTCATTGTTTATAGGGGGAAGTCCCGTAACGCCGGACGGCACCTACTATCGGACACTCGTACTATCTTGGCAAGACATAACGCGTTCGTTTCAAAAACGGGAGAAAGGGTCGTGGGGAAGCGTAGCGATACACGGTCGCGGGACGCGGTTTGCCAGTGACGCGCGAGGCCAAGGTGGGAGCGGTCGATTGCTGCTTTTGGCGGGAATACACTGCGTCACGTAAGATCGAAGTGAGTGTTACTGCTATGTTTTTGTGTTTAAATGTTTATGGTAATTATTATTACACGTAGTGTTCCATAAATATTCGAAGTTTGTGAAAGATTTTGTTGATTTCCAAACAAGTTTTGGTAAAAACACGTAATTTTGGGGATTCTTTGTCCCCTGGTACCGGACACAAAGTCGTCCCTTAACGCCGGACAGTAAACAAGTTGTTTTTTCTCGCAATTATACTATTTTTTTTATAATAATTGTTGTACGTTGTTTTAGAGGATAGAAGAACGGAGAGAAATCGAAATGGAAGAGGCGAAAAAGAAAGGAAAATGGGACCAACAAAGTTTACAAACTGCGATAGACAAGGTTTTGTCCAAAGAAATGAGTTTGAGAGAAGCTTCGTTGCGCTACAACGTTCCAAAAAGTGCTCTACATGATAAAACATCGTTATTGAAACGTGGACAAGAAGTAACGTTGCAACCAAAGATCGGTAGATTCACTAACACCTTCTCACCCGAGTACGAAGAAGTTTTAGTGGAACAAGTAAAATATTTGTCCAATATATGTCTGCCGCTGATGAGAAAGCAGTTTCTGAAGTTAGCTTTTGACTTGGCTGAAGCTTTGAAGATTCCTCATCGATTTAATAAAGAGAAAGGTGCTGCTGGTAAGCATTTTTACTACGATTTCATGCAGAGACATTCTGATATATCGCTTAGAGCACCAACAATCAACAGACCCAATCCATCGACTAGCTTTAATCCAGATGTTGTCCAGATTGTCCATAGTTTGTCGCCATTGCCAGATGCTGCCAAAAAACGATCAGTTGCTTGGAAGAGAAAATGTAAAAAAAGTGAAATTCTAACTGCATTACCATACAAAATTGCTGTTGAAGAAAAATATAACGAAAAGAACGTTAAGGAAAGAAAGAAAGGAATGGGAAATAAGTTTAGAACAGCTCTACAATAGAAGGGGAATCAAACTAAAGGTTTAAAGGCCAAAGGAAAAAGTGGAAATAAAGCAAAGAACAAGGAACCGTTAACTCAAATACCTGACATAGGAACTACTTGCGCAGTGTGCTTAGAGGACCACGATGAAGACTGGATGCAGTGCTCCAGCGGCCGTGGGCGGGCTCACGAAGCATGTGCAGACATCCCAGAATGTTCAGATGGCTACATATGCGATCGATGCACGATGTTTTGAAGATGTCCGGTGCTGGGGGCTCTAAGTTAAGTCCGTCCGGTACTAGATGTCACTTGCAGTGATTGCAACTTATTTTACCAAAGTTTGATTTACGTTTTTAAGTTTGTTTATGCAGAAGTTGCATTTTTGTTAATTCATTTTGATTTTAAACTTTGTTGACGTAGTAAATTCATAAATAAAGGTAATTTCTCAAAGCAGGTTTTTTTTATTGTCTGAAAACCTTAGGCGTCCGCCACTAGGGGACTTCCCCCTATTCATAATTCGTACAACACTCGCTTCTTTTATTGTGCCATAATTCTAATGTAAACACATTCAATGACTCGACTTACAGATTTGTAAGCTTATTGTAGTAATTACCTATCGCTGTTATTGATTAACGTTTTGGGTGTTGGCTGAACGTAATGTTACGCATGGCCTCACTCGCTGGGTGCCGTGGTACCTGGGTCGCACGTGGCCACTCTTCGCGCGGGGAGAGGGGGGTGACTCTCCAAGACCCACCTCTTCCCCAGGCAGACCGAGCTGCCACTACGTCACCAGGCCGAAAAAGGGAATGATTATTATCAACTGACCTGGCTTGTCCTCGCTACTACCATCCCCACCCTGCCGGAGTACCCGACGATTCGAGCGCATGCGCAAGAACCTTCTGGTCATCACCTCTCTCGGCATAACTCCCCCGATGTGCGAGGAAGATTCTGGGCGAGGGTGCCTGTCCTATAAATGCCACTGCATCCGGAGAATCAGCAGTCTGTGGTAGCCATCTGGTGAAGTGCGGTGAATGGTGAACGGAGATCAGGTATTGCCAATGACGTATTATTAATATGCACGTTAAAATTGACGAAAACAGTGGTCTCGCTTTATCGCTCTAAACCACGATGTTTGCGAAGAACTCATGCATTGAGGTCGAAACCATTTCGTCACTGCACCTGACAGGCAAGATGCATGCTTCGCGCGTAACGTATTAATCCCTAAAGGAGTTGTTCCAAGTGCCCACCATCTATTTGAACGCAAGGGTTACAAGGTCGTCATCCTAGATGCAATTGTTACATTTCAAATAATAGCTGTAATATTTACAATAAATCTATGTTTCAGCTCCGCCTTCAAGGGCTCGTACCACCCTTACGAAGCATCGGCGGCCACATGTCGCGTAGAGTTTAGAGATATCTTTTACACTCACTCTATACACGAATAAAATATTATGGGTCTATTCTACTTTCATTGAAACTAAGTCAGGGGAAGTGGAAAACGTCTAAAAAAAAAAACGATCTAACCTGAAATAATATCCAAGCTTTCTGTTGGCAAAAGAGCAGTCCAATGTTGGAATGCGAAGAGTGGCTCGCGTGAGGTAGAGGTAGAGTCCTCATATTCCCTGCGCGGGTGAAAGAGAAGGGAAAACAGTGTTCCGCGGAGCTGCATCCCCGACACGCGATCCATCTTGTCCCATCCCGAGGGAACATCCCGAGAGGGAACATCCCGAAGTTTTGGCGGGAGTTACACCCTCATTGACCACCGGGTGTGCGGTAAGTGACACTTGACAGGGTGATGCTATATGCCTCGAGGGAACAGTCGCGCGCCGACCGCTTTGTCTCCATTCCGCGAGCCAAGTGAAAACGAATACGTGCGCAGGTGAGTGTGGAAGAAGGCGCGCTGTGGCTTCCAAGCCGCCATCGCTGGCAATGTCGCCAAATTTACAGAAATTCCCCTGCGCGTAGAGAATTTTGACCGTTTCTTTATAACTACGCAGGGACAGATTTTAGAATTCAACTCAAAATGCAGCAACATTTTGCCACAGAAAAAAAAATTTACTTACATTTAAAGAAATTAACTCTGAAGATTACTGCACCAAACAATTTACACCTGCATGTTTACAAGATAGCAATGGCAGGGGCGCCTGTTTTTCGCGAAAATATTTCACGACAAGTTGTGTTCCAACGCACTCTAGTTCAGAACCACTTTCGTGATTGGAACAACAGTGAGGAAATAGGTGTGTTGGTAATGCGTAGTAAGAAATAGTTCTCATTCAAAATATTACTAAACTGAGTGCGCACGAATTTTAGTACGTAGTCCCTTTTAGTTTAATTATTTAGACACGTATAAGCTGTTTTTGCATGAGGCGGAGGGATATCCTGGAAGTAGAACTTTAGCAGGTTTCCAGAAAAGTTGGAAGTAATAGTTAATTGATTATAGTGCTTCATTGGTAGCCACTCTACTACTACCCTAAGTGATCGCCAAGTATAAAATAAGTGTTACATGTTTGTTGCTCTGCATCGCTTCCTTTACCCCGTCCCGCAAGTGTGACACGGGCAAAACGATTGCCCGAGGAGCGCGCGGATATATACAAAGGCGCGCCTTGTGTGCCGTGACAAGCCTATCGCGACTCGCGCGCTCCCGTCCTTGGGCGAATTTAATTTCTGGGGTTATCATTGCAAGAATGTTCTGGTAATAGCCATAGCCCCTCAGCGGGGCTCGGGGTGCGGGGAACCTTCTAGAACAGGCAAGCGAGACTACATAAGCCGCGGCGGGCCTCCGAGCAGACAGTTCGAGAGTTTGGGGGATTGTGCGACCTTGAGCGCCAGGTGTGCGAAGACAGCAAAGCGACGAGCCACTGTAGCGACCTGGCAGAGCTTCCTTAGGGATCACGTCCATCATGCCACGAAGACTTTACCGCACCAGAAGGTCTTACTGTCCACGTGAAATGCATCGTAATATTCTAAGTGTTAACTATGATGTTGATAAGGAAGATGATACATGATGTCTCAAGGTCGTCAGTGTAGAAGAGAGTTATGTTCTTTTTATTTACATGTACAGATTCTGTCTGCAAGGTACAACTTCTAAAGCAGGAAGTGGACTTTTGGAGTTCTGTTTTTTTCCGTAAGCGTCATAATGCTGGTAACACGACGAACGGGTGGGACTAATGAACTGGATGCATGAGTGACAGACATTTATAATGATGCCAATAGACAGTTTGCAAAATTGAGATAGGCATTCAATAATGCGCTCACCGAGAATAACAAAAGTAATAGTGGAAATAAGGTAGTTTAACGTTGTACAGTAAATAATAGCTGGGTGAATTAGTTAATCAAATTTAGTTCTTCTATTTTATTAAGACCTCCATCCCTCGCGAACTCGGATACGCCTCTAACGTCCTGTAACAATATGAACAAAATAACAAGAGTTTCTGTCACGAGCGTGTTCCTCCGCGTATACAAGTGAAGTACAGCGACACACGAGGCGTGAGAATGATGTTCTCCGTAGCTGGAAGAAACACAACGTGAGTCGCAGTCCTGGTAAGTGTATAGTAAGGCCTACCTTGAAGCAAGTCCAGACAGTAAGTGCAGCTTAAGAGGTGATAAATTCTCGGCTCGCTTTTGATGTCCCTGATTTAATGCCACGTAGCGGCAAGCTATGGGAAACTTTCCGAAAACGGGTTCTCTCGTGAAGAAGAATAGCAACGAACACTTTCGAGGTTCAGCAATTACTGTGGCAAAACCAGTTTCGTCTTTTCTCTTCTCTCGGCCTCATTTATGTTGTGAGAACATTGAAACTAGTTCGTGTGATACTGCTACGAAGCGACTGCTTCTCGCTAATGTTGACTTCACACGACAGCCATTCCAGCGCTGTCGAAATGTGATTTGCATTTTTTTTTAATGTTCAGTCGGTTTGGCGTTTGTCAGAATGGTTCCACTTTAATTTATTGAACTGCAGCCAGTGTCGCCGCTTTTGTAGTGTGGTTAGCACGCTCACCTCCCATGTCGGGGATCCAAGTCATATACTTGGTGTGTCAGCACTGTCAAATATATCAGTTCATTCACAGATATTTTTACGGAAACATATTTTAAGGTATGAAAACGCAATCCTTAAATTCAAAATACGGAAAGTCTCCGTACTATTTCTTGTAGTTTTGGGTTTCGGAAACGAACAATGCCGAATTTTCGCCACTATAAACAGACAATTATCATTTCTGTGGCATCTACTTGTATCTGTTTATTCAAACATAAAAATGTAGCATCAGGAACCTGTATCAGTTAGCAACATGTAAATCAATCAAAGGCTTTTAAAAACTGTAAAAGTTACGTATGTGATACTTGGCAAATACATTATTTATAACCATCACTTTAACCAGACAATGGTCAGATCCACGAATTCAAAAAATTGTAGTAATGTTCAAATTTCTCTGAAATACAAATTTTTTAAACTTTATTATAAAAAAAATGGTACGCAATAAAATACCCACTTAACGAAAATTAAAATTTTCTTCAAATAATAATATTTTCAGACCGTAATTACAGGAAAAATTACTAGCAAATTTACGAAGAGTTTCCGTGAATACCAAGAAAAAATTTGCAATTTAAGTTATGATAAAAAAATTATAACCTCAATTTGACGAAAATCTATTAATAAAAAGATATGGTGAGTGTTAAACTACAAATAATTGCGTACACTGAAGATAAATTTTGGGTTTTGCGCTTTCGGAGCTACTCGCAGAAAACCTAAGATAACGGAACTTCCACCATAACAGTAGTGATCTGCGAACCAAATGACATCAAAATTGATGCTTAAATATGGAGTCATGTGGGAATTTGAGCGCTAATTACCGGCGACCCAGCATCCTCGAGGCGTGAACGTGCGCGGCCGCAGAGGACTGAGATAAACGAATATTTCCCGATACGAGCGGAATTCCAAGCGTCTGTTGAAGGAGTACCAACAATTTACTAGCGCCGTCTGGCTGGAGGTATTTCCCGTACCCGAGGTCTGCAAGCCTGGGAGCGCTAAGAGCGACCTAAACAACCGCACAGAGAGTATGGTCGCATTTACGCGCTATGCACTGAACTGACCTGGAGTCTTTCTCTTGTCTACTCGCCTCTAACTTTCGTTAGCGATCCTCTGGAGTATAATGATAAAGATAAAGGTGTGCTGCGTGGCCTTATACAATGCTGTGTAGTCTGCACCGGGAGTTTCAAACCTAGAAATGCTTGCAAGTGTCCGTTAGGGTCTTCCCTGGTAAGAAATGTTTAATGCTACAAGGTCACATTGCGATGGTGATGTAAAAAAAATACAGGCAGGCTTCGCGTGTTCGGTTTCCTCAGAATTTCAAGCTGTGACAATAACTTCAGAGAAGATGCGGAATTTTCGCCATAGTTTGTAACACTTTTTTACAGAAGACTATATATATATATATATTTATTTATTTAACACAGGGCTACTTACAGCGATGTTCGCTGACTTTGGAACTTTCCAGCGACCACATTTATGCTTCAATAATCAAATTTATTATTGGCAACTAAATATCGACTTTAATTTCTGCCATAAAAAAGATTTACATCTAAATATTGCTTATTTTCTTTTTAAAAAAAATGGGTGCGTGTACTTATTTACGCTCGTTAGAAGTTATACTTTTTTGGCGGGACTAAAATAAAATTGTATTACGTATGCAAATAATTTATGTAAGTAGGAAAACAATAAAATGACAGAAGAAAGACATTAAAAACAATTATTAAAGGTTTTATTAAAAAACATATTTAAATTTAAAAAATATTTATTTTTATACAGTTTAAAAAATATTAAAATATTCATTTTCATATCAAATTGAGTCAAACATATTTAAATTAAATTAATATATTTCCATTGGTTCTTCCGATGGTGATTGAATTGGTATGTGAGTTACAAGCGGTTTGTGATAACTGAAAAATGATACAAATAGTCTTGAAGAAACGTTATGCAAATATCACGTAAATACAGCATCAATGGTGGTGCCGTGTCGTGTTGTAGCAACTGTAGGGTCATTGTTTATCGATAGATGTAAATCCTCGTGCAAATAGTTGATAAGTGGACCTGAATTTTCTAAACTGAAATTTACGTTAAAGACTCCACTTAAAATCATAGGTAACTTATACTCACCTCTACCTATATGTGCCCCTCCAACGGTTGTATACATAAATAGTGTCCATTTTGCGTGCGCAACTTCCCTCGCATACTAAAATTTTACCCTCAACGCGCCAAAAAAAGTATAACTTAATAAAAATATACTTACAAAAATTAACCTCAAATACTTGAAAACATTTTCAAAATTTTACTATACAATTTTTGTCACTAGCAAATTTTTCACGGCACATTGTAAGTAAAATTAATTAATTATATATTCACAATTAATTACTAATATAAATTAAATGGTTTTCAATTTACTTATTACATGAACTGATTTTCTGGCGGTTTTAAATATAACCAGGTGCTATGTTGTGTACCTTGCGTTTGTATATAGCTAGACGATACGTGCGTGCGCGTTGGGTCATACCCCTACCACGTTCACTGTCGAATTTCGTTACACTGTGCGCGCGCAACTTCCGTTGCACACTAAACTTTTACCCTCAACGCGCCAAAAGAAGTATAACTTCAAAAACTTATAACATATCCAATTTCTTACAATGAGGTCCATATGACAAATAGGGAGGCTCCTTGAAATGATTGAGGAACTGCAAGGCGTTTTCCAAAACAAAATTGACCGTTTTAAATTAAAACGAAACTCTCCATGTTACATGTGGCAACTCGTATTTTGTTTACATCTTTTCAGCTAAACTATGTAAAGCACCTCCATAAGATTGTGAGCAGCGTTGCCAACTATTTCGTACTGTACGGGATTTCCCGTATCTTGCGGCTGAATGTATTATCGTCTATGGATAAATGACGGGACATCGTATATCCCTCGTCTCGGACTTTAAAAAAATGTGTTAATTAAAAGAGTGTCGTTAATTTATCGCTTCTGCAATCACAGGTACGTTTACCCTGATGCTCGACGCCAGTGGGCACAGGTAGTTGAAACTGATGCAAACAGGTGGCGTATGCCAACAAGTGCGTTCGTGTAAGTAGCGCTTCGCCAACAAGTGCGCTCGTGTAAGTAGCGCTTGCCTAGATATGTACAAGTGGCGTTCGCCAACAAGTGCGCTCGTGTAAGTAGCGCTTGTCGAGATATATACAGGTGGCGTTCGCCAACAAGTGTGCTCGTGTAAGTAGCACTTGCCGAGATATGTACAGGTGGCGTTCGCCAACAAGTGCGCTCGTGTAAGTAGCGCTTGCTGAGATATGTGCAGTACGTGTGTTGGTGCAGCTCGGCAAATTATCAAGCTAGTGAGAGAGAGAGAGAGAGAGAGAGAGAGAGAGAGAGAGAGAGACGATATCGACGTGGCAACGCGACAAAATTGCATATGACTTACCGCATTCTGGTTTTCTTATCGTAATGTTCTTAACATGCTCTTCCAGTGCTCCGGGGTTATGGCACAACTTGCCGTGACCATATTTACTATTTTATGGTTTTCTAGCAATAACTGAAGTATCAGTGGTGTAGGCAGAAAAATATATTTATTTTGATGGTGGTGAAAAAAGGGAGGGGAGGATATTTTCATTTATACAGCAGCGTCTGTTTAATGATTTTTGAACTGAAGAATAAAATAATATGTAGAGAGTTGTATTTTTTATATTTAATGTTACTGTTTTAATATACCGATTTAAATCGCACTGAGTGAGTGAAATGAATGAAGAAATTTGGGCGACTCTCAATAGCGAGGTCTTGAGAGCCTATGAGGGTAACTGAGGCGGAATGAAATGGTGGCGGAAACGGTTGATCTTCGAGGAAACCCGCCGATCAGCGGAGTCGTCCGGCACGATTCCCACATCCGAAAATCCGGGAGTGAACCCGGTTCGCCTTGGTTGGAGGCGAGCTGGCTAACCGCTCAGCCACCGCGGTCCCTTAAGTCGCACTGAATTACATCTATAATTGCGACTTATATTTTATTGTATATATTCAGAGAAAATATTGACTCGTGTATAATACCGAGTTTTGCACATTACACATAGATAGTATTTTGAAGTTATTTTTTTTAATAAATTTTCTTGGTCATTTTTATTTGGTCATTTGTCTGTGTCGAGTTGTTGTCCCTTTCGGAAAATCTGACAATGTTGGTAACCCTAGTTGTGAGGGACGCAAGGTACTGGAATTCTGCGTATCCCCCACCCCCCGCCTCCTCTCCCCTTCTTCAACCAGGACTGGACGTCGACAATAGTACTTAACCCGCTGCGGCGATGAGATTTGCGATATCGCCTCTAAAGACGTCCCTCTATTTTATTGATGTGCTCGGGCCAGAGAAAATCGAGTTAGCGAGCGAACAATAAAAATTTAGCTTTAAGGCTACCGACACGCGTGTAAATAACAGAACGTATTGTGCCGAATACAGAGGTCAGTAGGTCAGAATGCTTACTTACCTCCTGATAGATATGAGTCAGCTTTTCAAGTATATGTCGGAAACTGTACTTGTGTAGTTATGAACTGTTACGATCAACAAAATAAAACGTTCCCTCTTTATCATTCACAAAATTTATTTTCTAAATGTGTTTCGTGTGACACAATTCTGTATTTACCCAAAAGTTACTTTTCAGAAAGCATATTAAAATTTGCTCATATTTAACTGCTTAATGCAGTTCCACAGAATGACAGTCTGGGTTATTTAAACATTAATCATCCTTTTTGTAATACATGTTAGTTCAATTACACTTCTGTTACAAATGAGAGTATAAAAACAAATTTTGCTAACAAAAGCAACTAAGCAACCTGTTAGTCACATCAATAATTCGATCCAGAATATTCTTACTCCTATATACACGAGAAAACGTTAAATACACAGTAACTTCACATGTTCGTTAATGAGTTTGTAGAAGCCATATAACAAAAAGAGTTTACACATTAGTGTAAGATACCAGGCTGGTGTTGATTTCTTGGGTGCAATATACAATCATAATTCGAGTGTGAAAAAAAGTTACAAGCTATATTCCTGTATAAACCATCTCCTTTATAGCTTTATTAACCCGTTATAAGGTTTTCTTGAAAGAACTCCCCCTCTCTCCTAATTACGTGTGTGTAGTTTTTTTAAAATTCTTGTGGGTATGGATCTTTTATTCCCACGACCTACGCAGCAAAAATTTTTAGAGAACTAACTACTTTCACCTCTCAGAGAAATACATACCATGTATGCAAAAAGGAATGATTTTATTAAAATGTATGAAGCTAGTAGAAAGTTACCTTTATTATGCTGAGGTTTCGGACACGGCTGTTGTGACAGTTTGGAGATTTCTAGAAGTTTCTCACAGGCGGGCACAACCTTCAGCGTGACTCAGTCTCTGGTAGCAGACAGATCTAGCGGATCGAAGCCCGTTATACTCAGTAGGATCTGTCGTATTTTCCCTTCCATGCGTGACCACGTGACGTAAAATACAAAAGGAATCACTTTTATACTCGCAATCGTGTGTGTGTGTGTGTGTGTGTGTGTGTGTGTGTGTGTGCGCGCGCGCGCGCGCGCGCGAGTAAACACATAACAAAGGCAACTGATAAATGTATGTTTAGGATAAAGAAGATAATTCTCACAGACAACTAAGAAGGTTTTATTCTGCATAACGGAAGTAAAACTACGCCCACAAAGGAGTTTTTAAAAATTACAAAGCTGGTGCCGGGAATCAAAACAGCTCCCTTGGTTGAAGGGAAGTAAGGCTACCCGCAACATTCCGAGGGAAAAGTAAACCAAACGCGATTTTCTTATGGCATTTCTAGCAGTACTCTACTGGCCTCATATTGTTTAGTATGCATGGTGGGTGGATTTGCAAATTTGTTTTATTCTTTACGGGTTACTGCATTTGAGTTTGAAATTAAGAATAATCTTATTTGGTATTTGTAGGTCCGTTTCATCTTATTTGTCATTTATTTGTATCTTTGATTCGTTAAAGTGGGAAAAAAAAGAAGATTATCCCCAGTAAAGAACCCAATATTCTGGTGGTTGCAAAAATTCTATGATGTTTTCGTTAAGTTTGCTGGGGAGTTTCATGGAGCTGGGTCTTCTTCTTCATTCTTCTGCTTCATCTTAGGCTTCTTCTACATTGGGTCGTAGAGCTGCATACATTATAGCATAGTGTTGATCCTGGAGACGGGCTGTTGAAGATGGGATGTGTTAATCCTCGTGTCAAGTCGTTTAGTCTTCTGATAAGCGGGCTTTGGCTGAAAGGCAGGAATTTCTGGACAGTGGATTCGATTGTTCATATTGGGCTTGCCATGTTTGTCTCCCTGAGAAGATCTATGCGGTGGGTGAGTGATGGTACTCGCAAGAGTATTCGGAGACATTAGTATGGTCTGTCTAATGTAAGTTGGCAAGATTTTGACAGTCAGTGAGTGACACTTGATGTATACGAAACAAATAATGTGTCATTTGCAAAATCCTGTATCAGCTGATGAATGAAAGAACAAAAATTAATATTAAGTTGGCTATTCTAAGTGCACTGCCGGCACACATCAAACAAGCAGAAAATACGCAGATAAGAAAGTGTTCTTGGATTAATTAATACATTTTATTTGACGTGGTCATAAAACAGCGGTTTTTAGTGTTAAAAAATCAACTTCGTGCTAAAGTAGTAATGTATAGGTGTTAAAAGTGAAATGCGCATTAAAACGATCCGTATTAAAATGAAACAACTTCAAACCTTGAGAGATCTTTTCACGTCGTATCCCCACTCTCCATCCTTGCTTTCCATTCACGCTTGATATTAATTCCAAAAGTCTACAGAAATATCGCAGGGTATTGTTGAATTATTTTTTAAAATAATTTGACGAAATATATTTTAAACTCGTGTCGTTTCAAGCCAGTAATAGGAGAAAAATCTACTTTTAAAATGACGGGATCAGGAGGTAGGCCAAAGTCCTGCCACCTGTTGAGGAACACATTCGGCTCACAAAAGCGCTACCTGACATGCCATGCGCGCGATCTGTCTATCTCCCGAAGCACTAACCAGCCAGAAAAATATAGCTTTGTTGTGTAAAATAACCAATTTACGAACATATCCCAATGGTTTCATTTTTCCACGAGCTCTGTATAATTTGTAAAGTAACATGTATTTCGAAGTACAGCGATTTTGTTTACAAGTAATTTCTTTTGGGCCAGTAATCGTTACGTCTACGTCCATTACACGCCATGTTGTTCTGCCGCCCACTTTGCAAAGTCGTTGGTGAATTGGCGAATAAAAGTGCGTTGTCAAGCAAGTTCCCAAAATTATTTTTATTTCAATCCTTAACATATTAGCTGTAACATCAAAAAAGTGATAAGAACTACAATTACCGTCTCCCAAATGTTAACCCAAATTCGCTGTCTCGTATAAATGAAAAAAAAGTTAGCAAACATTTAATTTTTGGCAAGGTTTTATATTTTTACTTTTATGGCCTACGAATTTTATAGACAGATGTCAATCTGTAGATACATTAAAGTTTGTTTAGCATTACAGTACAATGGCAAGTGGATTAGCTGACAGCGTGTTGATAAAAATACAGCCTCCACTTGACACACCAGCTGATGGTGAAAGGATACATAAACGAAAAGTAAACATCAGGCACTACTTTCGTCGAACTGTCAAAATCTCGCCAATTTATATGAGACAGACAATAGTATGCGGAGCAGCGGTTGTGATCTGGAAGTTACATGTAGTATGCTGAATGTTTTAAATACAGTTTTTCTAATCTGCTAGAAAATGTGAACTTTTGGTGAGAGTATGTGAGCAAGTTTTGTCAGTACCCCGTATGATCATCCTGCTGATTGTTTCGTGTGCTGTTTAAACTTCAGTTTAGAATCCAAAAGAACACCTTGATACATTCCTTAGCTTGTCCAGTCGAACATGTTGCCATTTATGAAGAGCGGTGGTGGTGGAATGCATGTGGGATGACGAGAGAAGAGGATGGCGTTTGTTTTCTGAGCGCTGAGAGCGGTGCCCCTTGAGGAGAAAATTCTGCTTATTTGGTTGAATGCGTTGACAAGTTTCTTTGTGATATTGGTATGGCTGTGTGGTCGGAAGAAAGAAGTGGGGTGTCGTCAGACCAAATGGTCTGTCATTATAAAAAATAATCCGTATAATAACTTTTAAATTTTCACTTCTCTAGGCATCCCCGTTGTTACAATCCGCCATTTTTACACAGTGCAGAAACAATTACTTCTCAAAGTTATTCTAGAATTCTTTGAAATCAACCTTTGTAGAATGCCCCTACCTGCACATATTTTAACGGACATGCTGACTGACAAGCGCCCAGTAAAGATGGTTACGGCGGAGGGAAAGTAGTTCCTATGTCTTAACGTTAAATTAAAGGGGCAGGTAAATATTTGTAAACACCAAAATACTTAATTTTTTTATACTTTTTAATGCCTACTAGTGTAATAATCAACACGTTTCTTTAATATTTACTTTTATAATGATTTCTCAGATTAACTTGACCGACTCGTGAATGAATTGGACAGGCCCATGGCAATGTTAGTTTTACATATTGGTGGAAGAATGCGCCTCGTGCATGGAAGTATATCTTGGGCTGGGTTTTCAAAAGTGCTCAGTTTACCGTGGACAGCCTATACATAGGCGGATGTAGGCTAGCAGGTGAAAGGTCCGATGGGAACCGAGGTTGTGCCGGGTCGCGGAGTGCGGCTTCCTCATGGCTCTACGCAGTAGTGCAACAGTGGCGATGAGGGGGCGTAGCACGTCGACGTCAATACACGCCTGGCTGGCGGGCCGCCAGACCGTGCTGGCTGGCTCACAGGCGTCGTGGCGCCCGGCGCCCGCTGCCGTGGCGCCAGCATAGTGACGCCATTCCAACACATTTACAATACCAACCTTCCTTTACCCCTCCTATACATGTTGGCACTCCTAAACGTCCCTCCAGTGGGCACGAGGTGGTCAAATGTCAAGGAAGTCTCCAAAGTGGGATGCAGGAATTTGGATGGCTCTTAACATCGAGGTCTTGAGAGCCGATGAGGGTGAAGATACGTAAGTATGGAGCAGCGCCGGAATGCGAAAGTGGGGAAAATGGGAGATCTCCGAGAAAACCTGCTGACCAGCCGCATTGTCCGGCACGATTCCCACATGCAAAAATCGAGGACGACGACGCCGCCAGGAATCGGTGGGAATGGTGGGAGGCGAGTATCTAACCACTTCACCACCGCGGCCCCGAAGTCTCCAGAGGTACGAAAGGAAAGAAGATACCATACCTCCCACCGAAGGGCAGGCTCTGGATGTCCGAGCAGAAGGATGGTCAAACACTCCTGCTATCCTGCCCAATGCCATACATTCAAAGTTGGAGATAAGGAAAGACTGAGTGAGTGAAGAGGCGGCACACGCGCTAGAGATATTGAACGCATGCGAAAGATTGTTTGTTTGTGTTGTTTTTGACGTTGAAGTCAAATAAAGCGTGAGTTAAATTTAATGTCCATAGCTTGATTACAATTAATTCACTGAGCGATAGTGTACAGGGTGAGTAGAAATGAATATCCCAAGTTTAAGGTCTATAATATCAAATCTAAACAACTTACAACCTTGATTGGCCAATCAAATGAATCATGGAACCGTGAAATTTGTTTCCCATAAATTCATAAATGTTCAATGTCACCACCATGAGTGGACCGAACGACATCTACGCGATAATCAAACTCGTTCCACGCTCTTGTCAGCATGTCTGGTGTTACGGTTAGGATGGCGTTCGTAACTCTCGGTTTGAGGTGGTGAGGGGGTAGCGAGCTCGCATTCGACACGTCAATGTGAAGGAAACGGTCTGATGTTTCTTTTATGGTGCACCACCCCATTGGCACCTAGCTTTTCGCAGCTACCTGAAAGAGACGTTGCCGCAACGCTGGATTGGTCGAGGAGCAGCTGCTGACCAGGCTCTTCATCACTGGCCCCCAAGAACCCCGGATCTTACCCCGTGCGATTTTTTTCTATGGGTGTACATAAAGGATTAAGTGTTTCATCCACCATTGCCGGCTAACATTGACGACCTCAAAACGAGAATTACGGACGCCATCCAAATAGTAACACCGGACATGCTGAAAAGATTGTGGAAAGAGTTTCATTATCACGTAGATATCGTTTGGGCCACTCGTGTTGGTCACATTGATAATTTGTGAAGAAATGTTAAACAAACGTCACTGTTCCACAGTTCATTTGATTGGTCAATCAAGGTTGTAAATTGTTTGGTTTTTATATTATATACCTTCAAAGTTGGGGTATTATTTTATGCTCATCCTGTATTTCTTACAGTCCACAGCAATGCAATATCTCCCAGCGGAAATGTAACCTACTCCGCCTCAGATACAGCCAAACGCATACACCTATGGAAAACCCCCTTATATCTAAAAAAGTTCTCGTCCGATTTTCAAAGTGATCACGTCACTAAACTAGCCGATTAATGACGTCCTGTATTATTGGGAGAAATAAGTATATTCACATTAAAAAAATTAAATTTGACATCGTTATCTTAGTGATTAATTACATCTCAAAACAGACATTGACGTTATATTATAAGCCCCATAGTGCCATTTATGAATTCGAAGTAAAAATTTTGATACATTCAGCTGTTCACAATATATTTGGGGTGAAAATCTTAGCTAAATAATTCTGTATATGAAAAAATGTTTACCATAGGCGCTTTCTCGCTATACGAACTTATACACTGATGTGGTATATTTGCGAATAATTTGTTAGAATGAAGTTAACTACATGTTACTGTTTGGCATCAATTTCCCCCCTAAACCATTGCTAGTTAATTAACTTTGGGCGACTAAGATTAACAGTTAGAGAACTTTGTGCGGAGTAACAACCATGGAATTAGTCAACTAACAGTCGCAGACACTAGGAGAGCTTTTCGAGTCAACTTCCCCATGTGTGCTCCGGGTAGTATCATGGTTTAATTAAGGCTGAACGAAAACAAAGATTAATTAATAGATGTTCGGTGAGATAGAATTCAAAGAAAGGCAATGGGAGAAACTCCACTGTAGGATGCAAACAAGGAATGCAGACAATCTACTGAACTTCAGAAAGGTCGCCCGGAGCTTCGGGAAATTCTTTTTCTCTGCATTGCAATCTCAGGCACAAAATTTACCCCAAAAGCATCAGTGATTTCTGTATTCCTGCAGAAACTTTGAAATGCCTACTAGCATATAAAAAGAGCATCATGCTTATCTTGAAGACAACGGCTCTGTGTGATTTTCCCTAGTCCATTATTTCGAAATAAATGAATAATTAATAACCGGAAATTTTACTTGCAACCTGTCAAGGGCTATGGCAGGGTATAGCCGTGATTGAATTTCCATAATATAAAATAAAAACTGAATCTGGAATACTTAATAAAGATAAATGGGGTTTGTTTATTGACTATATATTTGAATTAATCAACGTCACACACAGCAACATTTGACAATGTCAAGTTTTCGAATAGAAAGTGACTGCTTTTTGAATAGTAAAATACAGAAACTACAAAATATATCCAGATGCAAAGTAATTGCTTTAAAATTTATAAAAGTTTGTTCCGTAGAACCGTATAAAATCTATTAACATAAAAATAAATAATTTAATAATTTTTACCAAATAAAGTTTTGAAAGCGCTCTTTAGAAAATTTTGTACAAAATAACATTCTTCTGTTAGGTACTAAATCAATTTCAATATCAATGAGTTGTGTATAATATTAGGTATTATCAACACAATTATTTTGAACATTTTATTGATTTTGTGGTTTACATCCCTTTATATATTGCAAAAAGTTAGCAATTTTAAATCTAAAACTGCAAACCCTATCAATTATTGCTGTATATGAGAGTTGTCAGCATTCAGATATATTGCTAATAAATCTAAACCCACCAAAGTATATTAAGTATTTCAAATTCCGTTCATAATTTTATGTTATGGGAATTTACGATTTGGTGGGAATTTCCATTGCCTTTAAACACAATAGATTTGTTCATTTATAAAAGGTCTTTAATGCTATTAGCTATCAGCAATACTATGTAAATTTATTAGACACTTTATACAAATACTGCATTTCAGCATGGATGAAACTGAGAATATTAAGGTCTGATGATCTCTTATGGGGGTACGAAATAAAGTTTTAACACACCTTACATTAAAGTGCAATCATTAAGACGCCTTAAATAATTTAACTTGCACGTAATTGAACCTCAAATCTTCAGCATTATCTACTGGGGTATTACTCGATAATATTCTCCGAATTTCAGTGTCGTAGCCAGAAGTTTCTCAAAGGGGAGGGGTTGCACTGACTGAAGTAAAGGGAGGAAGGTTACAACAGCCTCAGTGTTGCTTGTGCCTGTTCACTAGGATACATTCTAGGAGAAAATGACCTCAAAGTCTAATGCAATCCTTGAAAATAAACATAAATTGAATGTTTGTATCTAAGTCAAAAGAATTGCGAATATTTATGTTGATTATTGAATACCTAATGGGTAATAAANGCATTTGTGTATGGAAAAGCAACAATTGTACGCCGATCGTTTAAAGTTGAAAGCATCAACGTGTCTGATTAGATAAGTCATATTAGCAACGTCTGAGTTCATTTATACTGACCGGGACAACATTTTTAGATTTTTACCGGCTCTTCTTCGTTAACTTCACCAGAACACAGTTTGTAATTCCGTTGGAAAGTAAGAATCTGGGCAGTTTAGTTTTAACTCTTGCTGGTCTATTTTTGCGTAATCAATAAAGTGTAAGTTTATTTACTGCCCTGAATGAAATTCTGTACAACATCTGAAACTCAAAGCTCTGTTCGTAAAGAACTATAAAACTTGTCTCACAGACCGGTGATATATATCGCCGTGATGTTTAAACTTCATTAAACATATTAAAGCACAGTACCTACCTAGTTTCTCTGCAAAGAACTTTGCAAATTTATCTTACAATGTTCTAAGTACTTATCACTTTCCGCATTAAGTGTTATAGCGTTTTTTTTTTTTACGTTCGTTTTACATTCAAAAATCTTTTAATGAATTCGTTGACAACAGTTTTGTCAAAATGCTTTTCTGGTGTAATGCTGGCCTTATTTATAATTTCAGTCAAATAAAATCAAGAATTAACATATTTTTCCGCTTGCCCTGTATGCCCAACTAATTTCCAACTATTGTACTAATTTGAGTCCATTGTCTGTTTAAACTAGCAAATTACTGTTCATAACGTGTCTGTCTAAAAATTCTTCGAGAATTTCTACAATTTTTTCAGCCTTTTATCAAATACAAATTATACTATTTACATATTTGTAAAGTACATTAAACCCATTCAACCCAGTGTACACAATATTGTGCACATTACGCCCGTGTAGGTAATTTTTTGCCTGTACTGCACACTACGAAGTCTGGTGAACATTTCATCACCTACTGGTAAATTATTCGCTAACCGTCTTACTGGTCTAGTTCATAATTGGTTCATATAACTGTAGCCAAACATATAGCCCACAGCTGATTGGCTGTGGCAACGAAACAAGTTTTGTGTCGGTTTAAATACAGCACGCATCATAAAATATTTTGTTAACAACTTTTGAAACCGTAAATTAGAGTGGGTCTGAAAGGATTAAGATATTTCACGCATTTCCAAGGAAAATGTGATACCACTGCGAGATTTAATTCCGTTTCATTAGTTTCAGGGCGTTTTGTTTATGTACAAAGAATTCAAAATATTTGTTAATTTAATTTTAAGTTACGATTGATTATTCGTTAAGCGTAACGTACAAAATGTTTGTGATATCTGTTTGAGGACTTGTAGGAATTCCAAGTTTCTGAGCCACAGAAAATTCCAAGAATAATATATCAAAAGGCAATGTCTCAAGGGTTAGAGGGTTGGGTCTCTTATTGATTCTGGGAACTCAAAAACGAATGATGCAAATCGGGAAATCGTCAGAATAAATGTTGGCAGAGGAAACAGAAGGTCTTTTAGAAAGCCTGCTCTATCTGCCGTCGTGTTTTTGTTCGAAAGTCATTTAGTATTCTCGGAGGCGGAAGTCTGACTGGCGAAATCATGGACTTTCAAATAGTCAAAGGAGCTAAAAGGTGTTATATGTAACACATTGATGTAGGCGTGATATATTATTTTTCAGAGCCTTTGAATGTATTGCACTTAACAGTTTACTATAAAATTAGGTGTGTTCGGTTTTAAAAAAATTCTTATCGATATTATATTTACGTGTAATTTATGATTTTTAGAAAATTATTTATATAAAATATATTTTATAAGATTTATCTGTGGAAAATGTTAAAGTCATCAAATATGCTACATTATATCAAAATGTGGAGGAAACTATGGGTTTGAAATGTTAATTAGAAGCACGTGTTTTTCGCTAAAAGATTTCAATGCCAGCTGTACTCCAAAACACTTAAGAACATACGCACTTTTGTGGTTGGATGATTTTTAATGTCTCGTACCTCAAGAACGTTCAGTACAGGAATACTTTACTCTGATTGGCCCAGTCAAAAAAGAACATGTGTTTCACGCAGGCGCACGGCCAATAATACAAGGAAGTTGTTGTTGTTGTTGTTGACGTAGGTTATTAAAGTATACCATGAGCATAAATCTTTTCGCGAAAATTATGTGGCCCTACTGATAATACAATTTAAATGCAGCTCTAATGTTCCAAATACTATTCAAGTAGTGGTACATAATTACATTTCTCAAATATAAGAAACGCTGTGCTCTTCCATCTTTGGTGTACTGGGATATCTGTTATTTTCGCAGGTCTGTCTAAACTTTACACTGATAACTTCAAAGACGCAGAGCCTTATTTACAATAAACACAACACCCCGAATATGGAGAAATGGCGGAAAACGAAATGAACATGAATCCTAAATTGTTAACGACTATGAAACGGCTTACAGACAGAAACTTCTTAAAAAATTTATATAGGATAAGCACAAAGTCTGTATATCTCTATCAAGTCCATATAATACTCTCTGGTTAATTTTTGTAGTTCCTGTGTTGTTCGTAGTGTTGATTTATTTGGTTTTATAATCTGACAAGGAATACTTTTCCTGGCTTTATTTCATTGTGTTATTGTTTTATTTTCGTGTTTGTTTTAATTGTTTTAAGTTTTTTTTTGTTCAGCTGTGAACAACGGATTTTTGTATTGCTCTGTTTTGTTCACTTTTGCGGTGTTTCGTTTTCGTCATCGTGTTGTCTTTTCTTTTGTATTGGTTTTTGTTGTCTACCCTGTTTTCTAATAATAAGTTGTTCGTTTTTTTGTCGTTTTAATATTCTATTAACAAGGAAACAGCTTGTCCTAACTATCTGTCTGTGGAGTTGTAAAATAATTTTTTAGTTTTTGTCTTACTGAGTCTGTGTATATTTATTTAGCCTCATGGTCGGCAATGGACACAGTCCAATCAAACAATGATAACAATATGAACTCACCATTACCATTAAACTTCAAAGATAATATCAAATTTTATATGGTATACCATTCCTCTTAGGAATGCAAAACATCCGTTTGTGTCACTCCATGGTTTCTGCGTAGCTTAATGCACTACGTATAGTTCTGTTCATGTTTTTCAACATTCTTCGGGGCACTTTCTCTAAGGTTGTGTGCACTGCAATTCTTAGCCAATAGCTGGTTAAATAACGGTGCTTCCGCATATTTCTATTATCAAAACCCCAGAAAGTNGCGCTTCCGCATATTTCTATTATCAAAACCCCAGAAAGTGTTATCTGGTGTTCTCAGATCAGGGTTTCTCGAAGGCCATCGAACGATTCCTAAATACTGTATTCAGACGTTGTCGAATAACCAATGCGAAGTNGATCAGGGTTTCTCGAAGGCCATCGAACGATTCCTAAATACTGTATTCAGACGTTGTCGAATAACCAATGCGAAGTTGACCGGCACGCCATTGTGATGAAACCAAACAACAGTGTTCAGAATTCCCACGTCTTACATTTATGGGATGAGCAAGTCCTCCGTCATTTGGAGATAACTTAATTGATTAACAGAATTTATTTACAGTACTTATTAAACAGTTTCCTTAATGATGACCAGATGAAAAATTCCTAAAGGTTATAATTTTTTGATTTTCGTTTTCGTAATTTTATAAATTACAACAGATAATCTTAAAAATAGTATAAAAAAGAAAAGAGGGGATTAATATAGGACACATAGGTATAGGTACGTAAAAGCTTTCGAATTGTTACAGAGTACCGACTTTAAAGATATGCGTTGTAATTTTGTTAAGAGAGTTGTGAGCGTGTGGTGGTACCAGAGAAAAAAATTGTATTTCAACGTTTCTTTGAAGTTCGTTTGGAAATATTGCTTCAGTGATTTATAAGGCGTCCTCTTCCGTAGTGCAAGCTTGAATTTGGGCTCCTAGAGTGTTTATTTAATGACAGCTGACGATGGATGTATCAAGTTCTTTTCACTGATGTTGAAAAATCATATTGGATGCAAGTTATGTTACTAAGTAATTATTTCTCTACCTTAACATTTCGTACCACTTTCTTACAGATTTAATAACGCTAAATATGTTTTAATTAGGTCTGATTTTTAATCTGACAGAAAATACGAGGAATTTGTTTAATGGGCTAAAACGTAGGTTACACATATTGTGAAAATAGTTCACTCACCAAAACACAGCAGTTTTAGTGGATTGTGGCACGTGCAAACAAACCTGAAACAAAAAAAAATACATGTTTCACTTGCTATTATACTAGGTATTTTATTAATACCCCTCATAAAACCGAAAACTCAAAACTTGTTCTAATAAGTGAAAATTGGCAGCGAACCAGTTAAAACTGATTTAGTTTAATTACTGTTGTTCTAACTCTTCCAGATAATGAATATTGTATTATATGTGTAAAAATATCTAATGATTTACAGGAAATCCCACAGCTGCAGGTAATAGCTCAAAGCACATTTCACNTATTATATGTGTAAAAATATCTAATGATTTACAGGAAATCCCACAGCTGCAGGTAATAGCTCAAAGCACATTTCACGCGTACGCCTAACAGGAAAATGCATTAGCTGGTTTCCCAGTGAGAAATGTTTCGCCGTTTTAAAATTATTGTCTGAAATGAAGAGCATATACAAATATTGGACCAAAATGTTGGACGCATCCTGATAATTTCGTGGAACTTGTTGCGAAGGCTTAAAATATCGTGAGAAAATTACAGTTGGCTGAGTATNTATTATATGTGTAAAAATATCTAATGATTTACAGGAAATCCCACAGCTGCAGGTAATAGCTCAAAGCACATTTCACACGTACGCCTAACAGGAAAACGCATTAGCTGGTTTCCCAGTGAGAAATGTTTCGCCGTTTTAAAATTATTGTCTGAAATGAAGAGCATATACAAATATTGGACCAAAATGTTCTACGCATCCTGATAATTTCGTGGAACTTGTTGCGAAGGCTTAAAATATCGTGAGAAAATTACAGTTGGCTGAGTATNTACGCATCCTGATAATTTCGTGGAACTTGTTGCGAAGGCTTAAAATATCGTGAGAAAATTACAGTTGGCTGAGTATCTCTATCATTTCTTGTTCGCAACTTTCTTTTAAAAAGCAGAGACTGGAACTATAACTAATAGTTACAACTATGTTTACGTAAGTACAGTAAATTGTGGCTATGCATTATTTTTCCTGTCTCAAAATAATCATAAGAATTAGTTTTACTAACCAAAAATAATATTAATAGATTTTAGTGAGGCCATATATTTCACGGCGTATGCTTTGCAACAAACCTTGTCGTCCAAGCAACTTTGTTATCGAGATGTTTTTACTGTAAATAACGTACGTAACTCGCGTGTTAATACGTATTCCCAATATGCTGATGAAAAACGTGAAACAGACACATGCCGACGAATTCAGCTATATGATGTATGTTACATATATATGTTATATATATGATATATACATAAGATATGTGTATATTGTACGTCCTTAAGACACTCAATTAGCGTAAACGTTTGTCAGGTTTAGGTTAATAAACATAGCCAATTCTGTAAGCAATGTTGTGGTGAATTATTTCACCTTACATCACTCGTATGCATTTAATCAGCTCCGAACGTACATCTCCCTTATCTGCAAACCCTAAACTAGCTCCGAGCATACATTTCCGTTTTTCATAAGCCTCGAATCAGCTCCGACCTTATAGCTTCCTTACTTCATATGTATCCAATCAGCTGCCCCCTCACATCTCCCTTATTTGGTAAGCCACCAATCAACTCCGAAAACAGAGCTCACTTACATCATGATTTCAGTCAACTGTGACCCCAACAGCTCCATTATATTTTAAGCCTCTTATCAACTCCAAACAAACATATACCTTACTATGCGGGAATACTCCTGAAGGCAGGCTCAACCCGGCCGGCTGTGAATGAACACTCGAGAATAAAACGTGGGACTACAAGTGTGACGTCAAGTGGTTCAAGGAGGAAGGTTGGAATAGTTGGATAGGATTGGATTGAAAAGGGCTTATTAACGTCCCCCCGGTGTAATGTCTGTAGGCTTATCAGGGGACAGCTTATAATTTAACTTATGACCTAACTTAAACCAACATCCATGCCTTACCTGGGGTTCTAACCCAGGACCTCCCGCACCCCAGACCGGCGGAGCACCAACCGACTGAGCCACGGGAGGTCGGCAAAGAGGAAGACGTCAAGGTTTATGGAGAGGAGTGGACAGATTTGGCCGGTTCTTAACATCGCGGTCTTGAGAGCCGTTGAGGATGAAGTGAAGTGTGTATGGAGTAACGCCGGAATGAAAGAGCGGGGTAAACGGGAGATCATCGAGAAAACCCACCAACCAGCGCATCGTCCGGCACTATTCCCCCCTGCAAAAATCCGGAGTGACCCGGCAGGGGATTGAACCCGGTTCACTTTGGTGGGAGAAGAGTAGTCTGAACACTAAACCACCGCGGCCCCCGCAGAATATAGATAAATCCTTAATTCGCTAACGTTTTTGACATCCGGTAGCACCTATTTTACCAAAAATTTAAATGTATGTAGCCTATCTCGGCTGTTTGTACAGGTACGGTCACATATAGAAAAAACATCTAATGAAATTATTCGATATACCTATTAGTCTAAAGAACAATCGATTCCAAAATATCGACTAACCGCAATGAGATATTCCGATTTCCATAGGCAACTGATCGAATCTCAATCGAAGATACTTTTGTGAAGTTAAGTACGCCGGAATAGCTACGCCTGATTAATTTTGTGACTGAGCAGACGTTAAGATTAGAGTCAAGTACAAGGAGTGGATATTCTCCTAAAGGTGGGCTTTTGCTCGGCTTTGGGCTCCGCCTAGAGATGGGAGAATTCCAACCTGATCTTAAAAGTCCACGGCTGCGCCTCCGATGTGAAGAAGCGAGGGAGCGACACTAACACGCACGTCTAGTGGAGCTACGCGCAAGGCGTGCAGTGTTTCCTTCGTTGTCCTGTACTGTGCAAGTGAGATTTGTAACAGTGGCTCTTAATTACACGTGATGAAAGCCCACATATCAAACTACGCCCGTATTTTGTACTTTTCTCTTAGCGCTTAAGGAAACTGCATAGGCACGCTTCAAAAATGCGATACATCACTATTTTAACAATTTTTTTCCACTCCGTGAGTATATTTAATAAGATAAATGTAAAAACATAGAGGCCTAGATAAATTAGTATTTATATTGTATGGTAAAAGGCGTATTTCCAAAACATTTATTTACTGAGATACGCGAATACGCGCAAACAACGATTTCACAGAAAATATGTGACTGTGGACTGCACGCCCATTAAGAGCACCATTTCAGAGCATTCTGAAATGACTAAAAACGGCTTCTTAAAAGCGNGCTAACGTTTTTGACATCCGGTAGCACCTATTTTACCAAAAATTTAAATGTATGTAGCCTATCTCGGCTGTTTGTATAGGTACGGTCACATATAGAAAAAAAATCTAATGAAATTATTCGATATACCTATTAGTCTAAAGAACAATCGATTCCAAAATATCGACTAACCGCAATGAGATATTCCGATTTCCATAGGCAACTGATCGAATCTCAATCGAAGATACTTTTGTGAAGTTAAGTACGCCGGAATAGCTACGCCTGTTTAATTTTGTGACTGAGCAGACGTTAAGATTAGAGTCAAGTACAAGGAGTGGATATTCTCCTAAAGGTGGGCTTTTGCTCGGCTTTGGGCTCCGCCTAGAGATGGGAGAATTCCAACCTGATCTTAAAAGTCCACGGCTGCGCCTCCGATGTGAAGAAGCGAGGGAGCGACACTAACACGCACGTCTAGTGGAGCTACGCGCAAGGCGTGCAGTGTTTCCTTCGTTGTCCTGTACTGTGCAAGTGAGATTTGTAACAGTGGCTCTTAATTACACGTGATGAAAGCCCACATATCAAACTACGCCCGTATTTTGTACTTTTCTCTTAGCGCTTAAGGAAACTGCATAGGCACGCTTCAAAAATGCGATACATCACTATTTTAACAATTTTTTTCCACTCCGTGAGTATATTTAATAAGATAAATGTAAAAACATAGAGACCTAGATAAATTAGTATTTATATTGTATGGTAAAAGGCGTATTTCCAAAACATGTATTTACTGAGATACGCGAATACGCGCAAACAACGATTTCACAGAAAATATGTCACTGTGGACTGCACGCCCATTAAGAGCACCATTTCAGAGCATTCTGAAATGACTAAAAACGGCTTCTTAAAAGCGNGACTGTGGACTGCACGCCCATTAAGAGCACCATTTCAGAGCATTCTGAAATGACTAAAAACGGCTTCTTAAAAGCGCTGTATCTGAAAATATACCCGTGAGATGCACACAAAACTACTCAAGAGTCCTGTGTTGAACCTTGCTAAAGACATTCCACCAATAAAACAACAGGGTCGCAGCTGAAAGCCCCATAGGTACACGCTGCACGACGAGAACACAGCACGCAAGTTTAGAGCCTTGCGCTTAGGGGCGATGGCGCACTTCATGCGTGTGGCACTGTAGCCCTTATTGCCCCCGCTCTTCTCGGCCTCAAACGCGGAAAAAGTCTCGTTTTTTTCCCTAGCCTATCCTAATTCTAAGTGTTAGATGTACGTCCGAGGTAGGGACGGGAGCTAAGTGCGTCTCATGGCAAGCCCCCTTACGCATACAGGAGAGGGAATCCATGCAAGGGGGCGTTAATTGCGGCAGAGAGGGATTGGGCAGTCATGGTACCGTTTGTGGACATGACTACCACCCTGAGTGTACCTATAAGTAACCTACAACTAAGAATATAAAGGGGAAAGCCGGCATAGGCACCGTAAAAACCCTTTCGACAGAAAAGAGTTAAAAATTGTTATGTGCATTAATCGAAGATGCTACAGGAGACAGATGAATAAAAAGCTCCAGGTAGGCGCGAGCCTTAATTTATGTTATTTAAGAGAGGCTGGGTACTCGCTCGATACCTGCGCTGGAGGATTGCCTCATCGGTCTTGCAGATTTCACTCTCGCCGGGCGAGAGTTCACGCGAATCGTTAGTTTAGTTTTAAGTTACGGTATAGGTACAAGACTGGATTCCAACGATAATTTAATTTGATATCAGGTTAAGGTTCGCTTCTAAATTTGTTTTAAACCCTTCTTGATCGTATATCCCGATATTCGATTGAATTTCATGTTGCGTTTCTTTTTGCCAGACTCTTAATTTGCAGAGATCCGTGTAAAAGTAAATGTTTTAGTAAGATCCACTAAGTCAAGTTAGGAGTTGTCACGATTTCTTTTATTTTTTTTTAATAAGTCGTGAAGAATTGCGTAATTTTTTCTTATCTTTGTTTTAAAGGTTAATTTATTTTATTGCAAAGGAACGGTTATATTATAATCGCTGTAAACTTTTTACCTTACTCAAATAATTTGTTTTAATTAACATTCAATTTGCGATTTATTTTGGAAAGTACAGCTTCACTACTCCTCATAAATTTTGTAGATTAATTATTTGTGTATTTAATTGCTTATCGAACTTGTCAGCCGTTTCCGGGGTCCTGTATTGGGCCAGTAGTGTGGTTCCTTTAATCCCAAGTTATTTTCATGTACCTCTCATTTTATTTCTACTACACACATAAAAAATTATTTTACACTCTTCGTTCTCTGAAACTCAGGGAATTTTTTATAGGTAAGAGGAAAAACCACAGCATTCACTGTCACAAAAAAAATTTTTGGGTAAAAACATAGGTAATATATGCATTAAATATTAATCAGACCTTGAAATAATTACAGTGTACTTTCGTCTCCCATAAACTATTTATTTTCATTAAAGATATTCTGTATGTACTCTCGAAGGTGTTGAGTTTTTCATTGTCTTCGTTATTATGAGCACCACAATCGAGTCAGGTATGATAGAAATATGCTTTGGATTGGAATGAGTAATATAAAGGTTGAGTATAAAAGAATACCCCAAATTTGAAGGTCTATAATATAAAAATCAAACAACCTATAACCTTGGTTGACCAATAAAAAGAACCGTGGAACAGTGACGTTTTTTTTCTATATCTACATAAATGTTCAATTTGACCACCATGAGCGGCCCGAACGACGTCTACGCGATAATGAAACTCGTTCCACACTCTTGTCAGCNTATGATAGAAATATGCTTTGGATTGGAATGAGTAATATAAAGGTTGAGTATAAAAGAATACCCCAAATTTGAAGGTATATAATATAAAAATCAAACAACCTATAACCTTGGTTGACCAATAAAAAGAACCGTGGAACAGTGACGTTTGTTTTCCATATCTACATAACTGTTCAATTTGACCACCATGAGCGGCCCGAACGACGTCTACGCGATAATGAAACTCGTTCCACACTCTTGTCAGCAAGTCCGATGTTACATTTGGATGGCGTCCGTAATTCTCGTTTTGAGGTCGTCAATGTTAGCCGGCAATGGTGGACGAAACACTTAACCCTTTAGGTACCCCCATAGAAAAAAATCACACGGGGTAAGATCCGGGCTTCTTGGGGGCCAGTGATGAAGAGCCTAATCACCAGCTGCTCCTCAACCAATCCAGCGTTGCGGCAACGTCTCGTTCAGGTATACGCGAACAGCTAGGTGCCAATGGGGTGGCGCACCACAAAGGAAACATCAGACCGTCCCCCTCACATTGACGTGTCGAATACGAGCTCGCTACCCCCTTACCACCTTAAACAGAGAGTTACGAACGCCATCCAAACCGTAACACCGGACATGCTGACAAGAGCGTGGAACGAGTTTGATTATCGCGTAGATGTCGTTCGGGCCACTCATGGTGTTCACATCGATCATTTGTGAATGTATGGTAAATAAACGTCATGGTTCCACTGTTCATTTGGTTTGTCAGTCAAGGTTGTATGTTGTTTGGTTTTGATATTATAGACCTTCAAATTTGGGGTATTCTTTTATATTCATCCTGTACAAAGCGCAACGTCGAGGCAAAATAAAAATAATCGTAAGTATTGATATTAACGAATAAAAGATATGATTAAAATATAAATTTTCTCTTTCAGTCGTAGAAATTGGTGTTTCTGAAATTTAACCACAATTTTATTGATAGTAATAAATAGGTTTTTTAATTTATTTAATGCTCTCTCTCTCTCTCTCTCGCTCTCGCACACGCGTACGCTAATGAAAATATGTACTTCTCTAACGGTATCATAAGATTTTAAAACGTCAGTTAAAATAATTATATAATTATGATAATTAATTATATGATAGCGTGACAACATAATAGCCAAACCATTATAAAATTCTACTAAGAACATAATAATTATTTTATGTGCACCTTTGTCACTGGGGTTGGAATAGAGTAGAATGGGGATTAAGAATGTTTCTGTTGGCTCAAGAGAAGAAACAGGAAATGATTTAAATACTCAAAAGGTATCCTCAGTTTTTTGTCAAGCTCGTTAAAAATGCAATTGTTCACAACCAGCTATATATAAATGCTCTCAATAATTAAATTTTTCAACCAAGAGTATAATAATGTCTGCAAATATGTAAGAACACCGTACTAATGAACTTCTCAAAAAAAATCGTACACGCATTGACCCACAATGATTATTTTCAAAACAGGCTCACAACGATGCAAAAACTAAGTTAAATTGTGTTATTTCATCACAAAAAAAAAGTATGTTATGAAATACAGAGAAATATTCTGCAATGAAATGAAGAAGAGTAGAAAATGGTGAATTGTATGATACTGCGTTATCTCATATATTTCGTTGGAATCCTCGCGAACTCGAAGATCAAGATTTTAATATTCCCTTTTTATCTTTTTACGTCCGCATAAATCGTTGAGTCAGGCTGCTTGCTGCCGAAAAAAACCGGATTACAATTTTTTGAATGCCTACAGAATATACTTTGCGCTATCACATAAATAACGATGGATTCGGTTATTGCTTCTTCGAAAAGATGCATACATTTCGACTTATAGTTCCGAAGATCAAAAAAACTGTCACACAGACACTAAAGGAAATCGGGAAGTTTTCAACTGTCGTGTCTGCAAAACTTCTTATAGTGCCAGGACAAGAAGGAATATAATTGTATTAGGAAGATGTTTTCATGTCAAAAGGACGGATACCGCTAACGTGAAGCTTTACATACATAGTCACTAGCATCCTCTGCCTTTCCACGACGGCGCCGGGCAGGACAGGCTGAGACGTTGGAAATACCACCGAGTCCCTCATGTCAGAGGCCCTCAAGTCAGAGACCCTTCATGCATGTACGAAAGCAAAGAATATTATTAACACAAAATGTAAGGGCCCATGCCGTTAAAGTATTAATATTTTATAAACCAAATTATTTCAAAGACCAATAACAAAGTAGTGGAGAGGGAGTTTGTAAGNCGTTAAAGTATTAATATTTTATAAACCAAATTATTTCAAAGACCAATAACAAAGTAGTGGAGAGGGAGTTTGTAAGAGCTACGTTGCAGCTCCCAGGATCGGCTTGGAGAGGATACCAGTGGAACTGCTGGCGCTTGAAAGGCGTTGCAGTGCGCTTGAAGTACTCTTTGTATCCACGAAACTATGAAACGCGCGTACGATGTGCTGATCCACGAAAAGCACACACACTTCAGACGAGGGCTGTTGAGTGCTTTCGAGACGTCACACACATTAGAAACACCATTTCAGAGTACTCCAAAATGGCTGAAAAAAATGTTTTTTCAAAGTGCTGTTTTTCAAAATATGCCTTACCCAAGGGCCCTGCGTTGAACCTTCCTACATATTTTCCAACAATAAAATAACACAGTCACCGATGAAAGACCCATAAGTAATCCGCAGTGCGACGAGAACACTGCGTGCCAGTTGAGAGCCTTGCGCTTAGCGGCGATGGAGCGCTTGATGCGCGTGGCAGTGTCGCCCTTATCGCTCCAGCACTTTTCGGCCTCAAACACGGAAGAAAAAAGCGCTAGGTAGGCGGGATCCTTAAAGAGTCCGCAAAAGCGAGATGAACGTTCGTGGAATAAGAAACGCTAAATTTGGCTAAATTTGTAACTCTGACTTAAATGTTTTAAACCTAGAAGAGTTGGATAAACATTAAAAGCGGCCATTATTGTTTAAATCCAAACATGCTTCGGGGGTATCCCATACTTTTAGACATCCTGCCCACTCTAATTAGCTCTCCAACGGAGGAGCCCTACCTCATCATGATAGCCTAAGAACTTCTGAATTAATCAAAGTTATATGTTGAGACTGTTTGTAAAATATACATATTAATAAATAAGTGGTTTTACTTTCCGNTCTGAATTAATCAAAGTTATATGTTGAGACTGTTTGTAAAATATACATATTAATAAATAAGTGGTTTTACTTTCCGGCGAATAGCATCAGCTGTCTGAAATTAAAGAAAACAAAACATAAATGAATGGGAGAGTAAAATTATTCAAAATTTCCTCGTACTATAAAATAATGTATTTTCAAGGAAATGAGTTATTCAAAATACAACGTTTGTAGTATTAAAATATTGGATGGTTGACAATGTAGAACAAAAATTTATCGCGACATGATTATCGCTTATTTAGAAAGATAAATAGGCTATTAATATAAAAATTAACTATTCCAACCAGAAATGTTCCCATAAATTATTCCAGCTTAAATTTAATGTCTGTTATACTGGCTGGCTACAAAAATTTGTTTCTACATATTAAACAGTCTCATATTTTACGCTACGTTTATTTAAATCCAATACTATGCCGCAGTAAATCNATTTGTTTCTACATATTAAACAGTCTCATATTTTACGCTACGTTTATTTAAATCCAATACTATGCCGCAGTAAATCCGTTTTAAATAATTTTCCCAGACAAATAGTTGCCAGAAATTCTTTAACAGAAATATCCTGTGTTTACTTGAGTACAACATTTTATTAGGATTGTATGTTACGCAAAAAAAAAAAAAGGCATCGCCTTAAAAAAATTGTTGATGTGGAAGAGGCTGTAAATAAATATGCATTTATATACTTATGGCAATGTTATTTGAGAGCTCTTAAAAAATCCTTAGCTGTTCCAAATGCCGGTTATTACTAAGGAAGTAAATGTAACAATTGATCATTTCCTTTTTCCCAATTTGAAATCTGCAATGTTAAGAATATTTTTTGTTTAACACTCAAGAAAATGTCTGCAATAGAAAATGTTTACTATCCCACTTTCATTACAAGGTATCTCCAGTTGAAGAAATTGCGTATTTTCAGTTAGGAGACCAAATTTATTTAAGGTTTTTGATGATTATTAGTAAAGTTATATTACTTAGTTAAAATTAATATTCCATAAAATGTATGGGTTTCTAGTTTGGGATCGGTTATATTTTTTTATGCCTTTGAAGCTGTAGCTTAAATCTTTGGATATAGGCGAAAAAAATGTATGAAGCAGAATGTTTAGTGGGTTTCATATTTATATATTTCGCTTTTCTCCCAGGAAATAAATTACTGTTGCATGTCGCTGCCCGGTGTTTCTTTCACGTGGGAAGGCGCCGAGAGCTGGAGGTCAAGTTTTTAACGTTAGACGAAGCGAGCGGCCTATCATAAAGGACGCCGCCGCACATGCCGATAAACTTAACGCAACTCGCACCGCGCTGACCCTAAGAAACTGATAGTTCTCAATTTATCACGCAGGAATGTCGTCATAACCATTACCATTCGGAGAACAACTTCGATTGCCGAAAATGTTCTAGACGGCACCTACCTCAAGTATAAATATCACATGCGGGTCTCTGAGGAGAGAGTGATTAAGAGCCGATAGTTTGGTGTCTCGTGCGACCTTAAGCGACAGTTGGGCGATTCCGGAGCGGCGAGGGACGACTGCAGCGATCTGCGAGAGTGCGTCGGCGAGCTTGTGTGCAGTGATGGGTTGGACTGATCTGCAGGACTGTGGACTGGATGCGTGAGTGAAAAGACATTCGGGACGATGGAAATAAACAGTTTTAATTGAACGTGTGGAAATAATTGTAGCAGTTTAAGGGACACTAGCAAGAGTAAATATTGTGATAAAGACTGTAATTAAAATAGAGTTGGTAATTAAATATTTCACTCAATAAAATTAATAAGAGTTGATAGAACACCCAGACAGGTAAATGACAGATGTTTGACTTTCTGTAGCATTGAGAACAAATAGAAGTATTGAATTTAGTTCTTTTATTTTTGCTAAGACCTCAATCCCTCAACAACTCGGATACGCCTCTCAGGCATTCTTGTAACATTACTATGGTTTTCAAGTGGTTGTGGTTTATTGTGCTCCCTAAATTCTTTCAGTAGTATCTTTAAGTTAATTAAAAGCAATTTGGTGAAATTACTTAAAATCTTGTTTTTAACACCTCAACTGACGTCAATGTAATATTATTTCTACTGAATTGAACTGAGTTGTATGGAATTTTCCATGATATTTCGACACCTGCATTCTTTACAGACACGAGCAAGGAAATATTACTTCGCCTGCACTTTACATAAGTCCCTTTGCAAATTAATATTACGTCAGCAACATTGAAAGTGTAAATTACTGAAATGAACAGAATTGATTGTACATTATTTGACATAGGAAAGAAGGATTGAGTGGGAACTTTCAACTTGGCATTTTATTGGCAGGGACCCAGCCAGAAATGAACGTTGTGTTGTGTACGAACCAATAGGACGGTTGTAAATGGGAATATAGAGAACAGCAGATCTGATGTTGATACAGTCGTGAATATAGGAGACTCCCTTCTATCTTGTCTTGGTTGCCAGTAAATCTGTAACGCACTCAAAGTATTAAAATTTGGTACAATAATCCTTATTAAAGACATCGTACAACTAGTTCACTTGGTGGAACATCCAGAACGTAAAGTGCTTCATTATCGCCAAAACTACGCTAACGCTGAACTTGGGCGTTGACGCCGAAGGGTTCTTAGATCGTGTTAAAAAAAAATTTTATCGCATGTGAGGGGAAGGTTTTTGCAAGTGGTTTTTCATCGTGGCTATAGTTAAGTACGACACTGTTTCATGATACGCGCTTTTCCAGTGCCCTAACACACTGGTTAAAAAATACCGTAGCATTAAAAGTAGATATGTGAAACTGGTTGCGTGGCCAAAAATACGGCAGTCGGGGAGCAGCCAGCGAGAAGGTAGCAGCTGCAGCGCGCTCCTACAAGAACCTAGAGATCTTCAAGGCAGCGGCACTGCCGATCTGTTGTTATTAGAGCTGCTCCTGCAAACGATAGGCAAACTAGTGCGGCTAGTTCTTGTCAGAGCTACCGCATGGCCCAGGACCGGCAGTCGAGTGGCCGGCCTAGCAGAAGAGTATGCAGCAGTAGAGTGCGCATGCAAACTGAACCCAGGCTGTGCACGACTCACACTACACACACCGCAATACATTACACAGTGAAAGCACACATGCACAAACAAGACACAGAGGCGCACTATTTCATGGGTCAACTGCGCGGGTTCTCGGGCAAGGAGGCCTGTTCCAACTCCAGTCTAGAAGAACCAGGCATAGAGGCACACGCACACTGGTCCNCGGGTTCTCGGGCAAGGAGGCCTGTTCCAACTCCAGTCTAGAAGAACCAGGCATAGAGGCACACGCACACTGGTCCAGGGAATAGTGATCAAGGGGGCTACATATAACACTCAATCATAAAAATCACTATCTTAATCAACTGCATATATCACTTAGACTACATATCAAATACTGTACACATCAGGTAATATATGTAGCAATAATAATAAATAATATAAAAAATTAATAATAATATAATAAAACAAAAAAATAAAAATCCCAATAAAAATATATAAAAAATACTTATAAATGTATCACAAAACCAATATAAATGTACCCACAATGATGCAGCATTGCTCAGCTGACAGAACAAGTCATATGTAGCGTGCTGTGCCGGTAGTGGCAGACGACCGCGCAATGGACAACGATGTTGTCTCGCGTGTAGAGTAGGAATGTTCAATGTTGACACGGCGTCTGGTGGAACTAGATATCGCAAAACGAAACGTCAACACAAGCCTCTCCACACACCGACGATCAATGAACTCTCTCGACGAACGACCACGGAACCAGACAAATAACACATTCGGAAAGCAAACATACGCGATCATGTAACGGAAAAATGTTACGGTATCATTTCCATTAGCTTTTCACAACCGCGATGATTTCACTATTTACCAAGTTAGCGAAGGTCTGTTTTGCTTACTAGGAAAATAAAGTATTTATTGCAGATATATTGTTCCTTTAATTGTACATTGTTTTGGTCTGTCTGTCAATCAGTAGGCCTAGATATTTTACATTTTGGATGTACATAATGGGAGCATTTTTTCTAAAACGTAATTGGCCGAGTTGGCTGAATACGACGTGTGGTTATTAACAAGGCTTGAGATTTAGTAAGAAGAGCTTTAGTCTTAAATTTTTCTTATAAGTGTTCAAGGCCGTTTATTTGTTCATGAGAATTGTGCATTTTTATCACTAGTATAAATTACATTACCATTTGCATACATATTTACAGTTGAGTAAGTAACACGAAAATATGCAATAAAACTATTATATTAAAATGAGGATATTGCAGAGCATTTTGGAACGTCTGATTAAAAAATATCTCGTGTGGCGGATTTACACTTTGTCTCAGCTACGAAAGCCGCGTTGTACAGTTGCGTGGCAGGTAAAAATAATATTCTCTGAGTAGGATATGGTTCGTCAAGACAATTTTGTTTCAAACTGNCGTGCTGTGCCGGTAGTGGCAGACGACCGCGCAATGGACAACGATGTTGTCTCGCGTGTAGAGTAGGAATGTTCAACGTTGGCACGGCGTCTGGTGGAACCAGATATCGCAAAACGAAACGTCAACACAAGCCTCTCCACACACCGACGATCAATGAACTCTCTCGACGAACGACCACGGAACCGGACAAATAACACATTCGGAAAGCAAACATACGCGATCATGTAACGGAAAAATGTTACGGTATCATTTCCATTAGCTTTTCACAACCGCGATGATTTCACTATTTACCAAGTTAGCGAAGGTCTGTTTTGCTTACTAAGAAAATAAAGTATTTATTGCAGATATATTGTTCCTTTAATTGTACATTGTTTTGGTCTGTCTGTCAATCAGTAGGCCTAGATATTTTACATTTTGGATGTACAGAATGGGAGCATTTTTTCTAAAACGTAATTAGCCGAGTTGGCTGAATACGACGTGTGGTTATTAACAATGCTTGAGATTTAGTAAGAAGAGCTTTAGTCTTAAATTTTTCTTATAAGTGTTCAAGGCCGTTTATTTGTTCATGAGAATTGTGCATTTTTATCACTAGTATAAATTACATTACCATCTGCATACATATTTACAGTTGAGTAAGTAACACGAAAATATGCAATAAATCTATTATATTAAAATGAGGATATTGCAGAGCATTTTGGAACGTCTGATTAAAAAATATCTCGTGTGACGGATTTACACTTTGTCTCAGCTACGAAAGCCGCGTTTTACAGTTGCGTGGCAGGTAAAAATAATATTCTCTGAGTAGGATATGGTTCGTCAAGACAATTTTGTTTCAAACTGACTTAAACAGCATGCCTTCCATGTGTCAAAACCGCTTAGTTGAAAGGAATCTAGTAAAAAATAAACTTTCGAAACTCCTCGTCAGTCTCCCAACCTCAACCCAACTGGATTTGTTTTGAGAGATTTGAACGGCTCTTAACAACGAGCAGATGAGAGATGATGAGGGTGAAATGAGGTGAGAATGGAGCAGCGCCGGAATGCAAGGGCGGAGGAAACCGGAGATCCCCGAGAAAACCCGCTGACCAGTGGCATCATCCGGCCACGATTCCCAATTGCAAAATCCGGGAGTGACTCGGCCGGGGATTGAGACCGGTTTGCCTTGGTGGGAGACTAGCAGTCTAACCGCTCAGCCACCGTGATCCCTCAACCCAATGGGACCGGTGGAAGAAAGAGAAAGTGGATAAACGTTATGTCTTAAATGCGAAATTGTCAAAAATAGAATCGCTTAAATTCTATATGGTTTCAGCTAATGTTATCAGAGTTAATAAAAGCGTTGTAGAAGGGAATTTTTTAATGCCCATAAAACAGCCCTCAAATAAATATGTAATACGATTGAGAAACAAAGTTCTGAATATTTGGTGATAAAATGAGAAAGGTTATAGTTAAGAATCTGATTTTGCAACGTCCTGATATTATTTGAATATTATTTGATAAGACATAAAATTTTTCATNTGCCCATAAAACAGCCCTCAAAGAAATATGTAATACGATTGAGAAACAAAGTTCTGAATATTTGGTGATAAAATGAAAAAGCTTATAGTTAAGAATCTGATTTTGCAACGTCCTGATATTATTTGAATATTATTTGATAAGACATAAAAATTTTCATNGTTATAGTTAAGAATCTGATTTTGCAACGTCCTGATATTATTTGAATATTATTTGATAAGACATAAAATTTTTCATAACACAAATCCGAATTAAGAAAAACAAAGAAAACGCACATTAAACGTGCACTCGAAGAGTAAAAATTGTTTAGCCTAAAGAAATTTGATGAACTTATTGATTATTCATGCTGCCATGAATTTGGAGTCAATAACATCAGTCGACAGCTTAAAAAAAGTGATTTACCTTCATAATTATAAACAGTTCACATAATCTCACTGCAATAGATGAGAAATCCTACCGTTAATCACTAATGCTGAAAAGTTTGGAAGCTAATTAAACACTCCCGTGGAATTTTAGGATAATAAATAAATTAGTTTTGCAATCGCAGCTACAACAGCGTTTTCAATTATTTGTTAAAAATTTGCATTATTCAGTGAGACAAGCTTGATAGTATTTGGGTTTAATTACACTCTGAAATTAGATTTAATACCTGAATAGTTAGCTGTTGTTTGAAAAGTATGTCTAGCAAAATTCTCAGTTTCTCGGAGAAACTGTGTCATGCTGTGGCTTACAAAGTGATTCCACATTCTACATGCACGTTACTTGCTGCCATAAATTCCAGAATATTGTCTTGTAATTTGCGCCTCTTGGATTCCTCCGGTAATCGATGTGGTCGAACCCCAACGGAGACTCAGGAATAATATGTCAAATGCACGTATTTCTTACATGCCAAGGAAAATTAAAATATTTACACATGAACCTATTCGCTAAGCCCATTTTATGACGTCTCCTTTAAAAATGGTTCATGAAGTACCGACAATTTNTTTACACATGAACCTATTCGCTAAGCCCATTTTATGACGTCTCCTTTAAAAATGGTTCATGAAGTACCGACAATTTTACGGAAAGTGTAACTAAAATGTGGCTTATAAGAAAAAATAATTATTTATAAACAATTTTTCAAAAATTTTACATTATTAAATTTTTAATGATGGCAGTTACGTACCTACTCCCAACATCCTGCCACTTGNTATTTTTCAAAAATTTTACATTATTAAATTTTTAATGATGGCAGTTACGTACCTACTCCCAACATCCTGCCACTTGGCCATATCTTTAAAAACAAACGTTGCATGAGTATTTTATGAAAACAAACAGGTGGGATTCGCCGAAGAAGAGCATATATGTGACGTTTTATAAAGTTTGGCCGTTTGACATTCTTCTTTCCCTGATGTCATATTTTCATTATTTATAATGTCAAATTTTACAACATTTTATATCCATATACGGAAAAAAAATTGCCATAAACTAGTGTTGCCTTCTGTCGGCAAGTCCTAGCTGAGATCTTGGGCAGTGCATCCCCACGACAAATGACAAAATTTGTCTTACTGCCTCGAAACATAACTCCTGCTGTGGGGCGAATTTGTCAGAAACTTCACCAAAAGTTTGAAGCTCTACGTAAGAACGTATAAAGAATACGGTTATTCGTGAAATGTGTATCTCAAATGGCGGAAGCAAATTATTATGTTCATAGAATAGCTACCCTGAAAAGAAAAGGTGCCATTTGGTGGGATAAATGATAATAGTATCGCCATTTTCTCTTAGGCGTAAAAGTTTTAACAAAAACATTAACTAATCAGCTTAAACAAGCTGCTAAATATTTTGCAGTGTTGCAAACCAGAGGGTTGGTCTGAAACTAAACTTGCGGTGAGAATGATTTGTTCCCAATTATGTAACTTTTTTTATGCACTGTAGTAAATTAATCCGCGTGATGTAATATCATGCACGGCGTAGAGTAACCAATTTTGATGAGAACACTAGTTTGGCTTTTCCTATTTTATTGCAGGTCCTGATTCTCACTTTGCTTCTTTCCCTGATTTCCCGATATCAGTTGAGTAAAAACTGTGTTAATATATGTGCTGCTTAATATCAAGTTATAGTTATGTTTCGAAAGCAACCACATTTACCAAGACTGTATTCCTTTATGGAACAGGTTAGGCAGTAGGTCATTTGAACTCTTTCCATTAATTTTACGGAATCACCTACGACAGCACACTCGTAATACTTATTTTTTAAACAGAGTCTGCCTAGAGAACTCTGAAAACAGCGCTGTAGCCAATATATTTTTTAAATATTTCATAAAATAGATTGTCCTTATACACAACTATACATTTAGATTACATATTTATCTGTAAAGTTATTCAAGTTATCGGTTTTCCTTTATTTCATTTAAATACTTATACTAACCATATAATTCGTAAAAAAAATATTCCTAAATTTAAAAAAATATTTTGTCGAAAATTAATTTATATTCTAGCATTTATTTTACATTAGCGAAATGTTAAAAATGTTGTTATTATTTTATAAAATACCGAATTTATCTAGAAAATTGCCAATTTAAAAAAAANTAGCGAAATGTTAAAAATGTTGTTATTATTTTATAAAATACCGAATTTATCTAGAAAATTGCCAATTTAAAAAAAATATATCCCACCACTTTGAAATATTGAAATTTCCCCAGAGAAATTACATTGCTATGGTTCAAATTTATTTCTGGAAAAAGTGGCACGTCCATTTTAAGTTCCAAAAAAGTAACAAGTTCCTTAGATGTTCACTCGTATTTTATGAAAAAAAAGTTGTATGTTTTTATTGCTGTACATCGAATAACGTAAACAGTAAAAATATTGTAATATTGTAGGTCATNGAAAAAAAGTTGTATGTTTTTATTGCTGTACATCGAATAACGTAAACAGTAAAAATATTGTAATATTGTAGGTCATTTCAGTCGATAATGGCTTCGCTTTATGTGAGCTTGGCGTGTAACTATATGCCGGTACTTACAACAGTGAGACGGGTAAAATGTAATTCTCACTACTCACCTTCCGAAATGTTGCATTCTAAAGCAAAAATACATTTAAGTATAGAAATTGTATTAATTCAGAAGAACATTCCGTTAATACTAGACGGTCAATATAGCCGAGAGTTGCAACATAATGTACATAACACCGAACAGAACACAGCCGAAATAAAAATATTTGGAATGAGAGCCATTAACTAACGAAAGAAATTCTAAGGTAGTAACGACAATGGTAAAACACGTTGTCACATAACTTATGTCTAATATAGTGTATCGAAAATCTTAAATAACAACGTAATAAAGGTCTCAGAAGTAGAAAGTAAATGGCTTGTGATTGGGACTGAAACACCTTAACATACCCAACTCATATCTTCGATTTCAGTCCCTTTTGTTTTTTTATTTGTTACAAAAATCACTAACTCGATAACACGCTAAACCTTTTTTGGTTCCTTCAGCATTAGAAATTGTAGAAGTTGCACTTGTTTCATTAAAGCAAGACAGGATTCTCAGAAGTATCATCAGCCGCCTCTGTTGTACAACCTATCAACTACTGCGCTTTGGCGTCGTTGCTGTACAAAGTTAGCAACTTCCCAACGTATTTGAATCATTCCTTAGCAAATGCAGGAGCGCTGCCATGCGTGTACGGGAAAATAATTAACAATTCTGTCTTTTGCAGAATACGTATACACTGATAGGTTAAATTTGCGAATAATTTCTTAGAGTGTACGTTTAACCTATGTGTAGAGATGACCAACAATGTTTTATTTACATGAGACCAGTAGACAGCCCAGGCGACGTGGAGCAGTGGTATCACACTGGAAACGTATTATGGAAGACCTACCATTAACTAGCGGTCATGGCAAACTATATGTGGCTCCTTCATACAGGACTTGGCCGAACCTATTTCCAATCCTGCTTCTCTGGGTAATTTGTTCTTAGTACATGCATATAGGTGGCAAAACAGTCAAGAAAAAATAGTTAACAATCTGAACATTTGCACACACACACTTAATCTGAATCTGTAATAATTTCACTATTTAAATCGGTAAACAGCGCCTAACTTATTCAACAGTCACTTCAGTAAATGTAACTGATAAATTAGTGAAAAATGCCAGTTTCCCTCACTTATTGGTTCAGAGACATTCTCCACTAATTCATCAAGCATTTCATTCGCTGTTTTTCAGTGACATTTTTTTACTGATAGATCAGTTCAACAAAATGTATCAAATTAAATAACAAAACTAATAAAATCAATAAAATACATTTTTTTAAAGCAAGTTAATTTTTTTACGGCAACCCAAAAGGAAGGAAATATTTTTTACCTGATAGCCAAGAAGTAGGGTATTGGTTTTGGAGCGTATCTGTAGTTACCACATTTCCGCTTTCCAGCGTCGATGTATAAAAATCAAAACGTGAGTTTCATCAAGTTGTATCTTTAGAAATAAGTGTACCTAGGTACTACTTTTTGCGCTTGGCTGAAGGATCTTAATCGAACATCAAAGTTAAGCAATGTTCCCAGTGGCACACATTTGGATGGGTGACCGTTTAGTTTCATAACATCTGAGCGCTTCCCGGCTTCGGAAGGCACGGTAAATATTCGGTGCCGGTTGTTATCTATTGGTAGCAGTCGTTAAGCCATTTCAGAGGTCCTTAGACGGCCTGATAAACTCTGACACCAGAGGGAAACAATATTTCGGTCACGTTCCCAGCCGTTGCAAAATTATATTATGTTCTTATTCCACAAGAACTGTACAATTTTCCGGGATAAAAAGTATCCTTTGTACTATTCCAGGACCTAAAGTACCTACATACCACGATTCATCAAAATCCGTTCAGCCGTTATGGAGCTGAGTTCGGTCACATTCCCAGCCGTTGCAGAATTACGTTTTGTTGTTATTCCACAGGACCCGTACAATTTACTGGGATAAAAAGTATCNCATTCCCAGCCGTTGCAGAATTACGTTTTGTTGTTATTCCACAGGACCCGTACAATTTACTGGGATAAAAAGTATCATATGTCCTATTCCAGGACCTAAAGTACCTATATACCAAATTTAATCAAAATCCGTTCAGTCGTTATGGAGCTGAGTAGCGAAATGTTAAAAATGTTGTTATTATTTTATAAAATACCGAATTTATCTAGAAAATTGCCAATTTAAAAAAAAAATATCCCACCACTTTGAAATATTGAAATTTCCCCAGAGAAATTACATTGCTATGGTTCAAATTTATTTCTGGAAAAAGTGGTACGTCCATTTTAAGTTCCAAAAAAGTAACAAGTTCCTTAGATGTTCACTCGTATTTTATGAAAAAAAGTTGTATGTTTTTATTGCTGTACATCGAATAACGTAAACAGTAAAAATATTGTAATATTGTAGGTCAT
>NQII01009625.1:36462-48795 GCA_002778355.1 Clitarchus hookeri | reverse complement strand
AAACTATCATGTAAACAGAGGCCCATTTTTTAAATGAAGTCGTTTACTGACTGCCTGATTACGCCCTAAAAACTGTAAGAAAGCAAGCGCGAAACGTGCTATAAACATGACAAGCTGAGGAATTCGCAATGCAGCAATCCGCATCTGGCCTGTAGACAAACAATTTCACTAAATGTGGCTCTGCTGCAATTGACGGGATTCTAAACAAAGTTTCGAAAAACAGAGTGAAATGGCTGAAGCCAAACATATTAAACTGTAAAATTATGACAAACAGTAATTAAATAAAATGGAAATATGTGAATAAATAAGTGCAGATAAACAATTAAATGAAAATACCAAAAATTTTACTATGATATACGTCTTGACGTAAATAAATACTGGAAAAATAGAACACAATTAATAATCAAATAAATGTCAGCTTACTCAATGATTAAAGACATCATTTACCTCATTAACTAAAGTACAAAAAGTTAACGAGACATTTCAATAATACTTGCAATTGTCTTTACTGACTGAAATAATGAAAGTAAACCTTCCGAAGTGAATAAAAAAACAGTGCCATATTTTAAAATGGCACAGTACTCCCATTACCCCAGCCCTTGCATTCCACTACTACTCAATCTTAACCTCATTTCGCCCTCACTGGTGTTCAAGACCTTAACGTTGAATGTCAATCAAAATCTCTCAACTCAACAGTGGCTGGCTGGTTGTGGAAAAAAAGCTGGCGCTGGTGTCTGTTGGCAGAGGTGATTGTTTGGTATAGATAACTGGGATGCAGTCCTCGCTTAACGCCATGCAGGGTTTCACCGAGTGAGTCTCTCCAACACAGTGAGAAAATTTACCTTTTTGTCCAGAAACAAGAAACTAGAAACACATCGTGTGTTTCTAGTGGATGGAACCCTCCACCAACTGGCAAGGCTTGACAGAGTGAGAATAAGTCATTATATGTGCAGGTTGGTTCCACAAAGCAGTGTTTGTGTGCTGCAAGAACAAGTCCACTTTCTGTGAATATTTTCCCACTATCAGGCTTTCAGTTTTGTTAACCTGGACTTAGCAGAAATCCCTCCCGAGTGTGTATTTATTTTCCAGTTAGACTCGCGGTTATTGCGATTCCAAAGCGAGGTGCATTGGCAGATGCTCCACTGTCCAGTGTACCTGGACTTTGACAGGTTGGTTCCACAATTCACAGTCCAGGCGTCTGGTTGAGTGTATTTACTTACTGGGTGGTCAAAGGTGGATCTGGCCAGTTTCTTATGCCCATTGGTGTTCCCAGTAAGCCACAGTGGTGGGCCGGTCCCCCAGAACTGTCCTATAATAGAAGAACTACACTGAAGAGCCAAAAAAAAACTGGTATAGGCGTGCGTATGCAAATAACAGAGGTATGGAACCAATCAGAGTAACGCGATGTGGTCTGCATCTAGACCGGTTACNTGTTTTATGCATTTGAGGCAGAGAAGCTTGGTAGTGATAAGGACAACATTGCCACATGAACCGAGTGTCCCATCACCGCTATGCACAGAGTTTTGAAACTTGTGTGCTGAGTTCTCATCATGCTGCATGTATCTATGGTACTTTAAGAGGTGACCTTATAATTTATTGGTGGAAAGTCTGTAGCAAAGTTCAATACAGACTCATGTTTGGGAAGTACACTCGTGAGCAGTGAGCAAATGAATAAGAGATATTGCCTAGTATCGTGTACCACACCCTTTCACTCTGATGACAGCAGGTAAATGGCATGGCATCAGCTCCATAAGTCACAGGAAGTGGATGGTAGCCATATTGATCCATGACTGCTGCACAGCCTCCCACAATGCACAAAGATCTGTCAGAGCAGGATACATGATGCACACATTCCTCTCGACAGCATTCCAGAAGTTTGATGGCATTGAGGTTGTGTGTCCTCGAGGGCCAAGCAAGCAACCTCAATTTCATGGAGTGTTCATAAAACCACTCTGTTACAGTCCAGAAGTGGTGGACCAGTGCATTGTCGTGCTTTAGGTACAGGTCTCCTGCAGGATATTGTAGGTGCAGAAACGGTTTGCACATGATCTGCCAGTAGCAGGTACCTGTACCGTTCACCAGTGAGGGATGATGGCATTGATACTAGGGGACCAATTTCTTCCCACGTAAACAGTTTCCATAAGAGGATACCACCACAACTGACTTGAAATGTACCCTTCTGACACAAGGGATACATCGCTTCATGTGCTTGACAACATACTCCTACCCTGTCATGGGCATTTACCAATGTGCTTTTCGACTCATCCATCCAGGAAACCTTTTTCCATGTGTCAAGGGTTGAATGGCGATGCTTCTATTCCTATGATGCATATGTTAATAGTTGAACCTTGTGATTTGCAGTGAGCAGAGGTACTCTGGAAGGGGTTGAGGGGAGGGGGGGTTGCCTATGTGCCCATATTGAGATGTTTCTGTATGGTATGGCTGCTCACAGGTTGTTGTGGGCCAACATTGAATTGGTAAGTGATCTACTGCACTGTGGCATGTCTATCCACTGTTGCCAATCAAGTGAGCTGATGGCGAACCCTGTCATCGATACAATGTAAGTCATGACAGTTGGCAGTTTTACTCGACTCCATGAACTCACGGTACATTCTTGACATGGTGGCCTGTAGAAATCCCAGTTCCTGCACGACGTTGGAGACAGACTGTCCCATACGTCTGGTCCCAACTACCTGGCCACAATCAAATGTGCTGAGATCTTGTTTCTTTTCCATTCTGTGCTCGATCGTCACTCAGACAGTGAGTGTAAGGTCCGACCACAAACAAATCATGTGTGTCTGGGCATTACTCCATTCGACGGGGCAACCACAGTGTCATTGTAAGACACAGCAGTCTGAAAAAGAAGTTTTTTTTTATGTTTGAAGGCTTCAAAATAGTCATGCATGATGTATTTGAAGTACCATTTGTTTTCTTTTTGTAGGCAAATATTTTGTGGACATGTTTTGTCGAAAACCCTGTATTTTAAATGTGCCGCGATGCTATTTAGGCACCAGGTAGGTGGGTCCCTATGAAGTCCCTAGTCACCTTGCCCAACTTGCATGTGACTGTGACTACCAATCTTCCTATCTCACAAGCACTTCTCTGATATCTTCTTGCGTGTATATATTGCGCACTATCAATGGCTGGCCACTGCAAGATCTCGCCCACTGGTAAGCAGTGGTTTGGAGATGGGGGGATCTGTCCACACTGTACGACAACCACTGTAGACTAGTCCATCACACAGCATATTAGGAATTTTGTGCTACAAATTCAGTTTCGGGGAACAAAAATGTAACGTTAAGTATATACATATTTGGATTCACTGATTTTTGTGTTACTGTTACAATATGGTATCATCACAATATCTGAATGATTATTCAATGATTATTGTTATTAAAACATTCTTCAATTTAAATTGTTTAGTTATTGTCCTTTAAGATTTTTTTGAACATGTGTGTGAACTGAAGTGTGATTTTGAATCTTCCAATTGTTATTTACAGCATGGTCATTAATAGTATCAGAAAAATTTTCAGTAGTAAAGTTCTACAGCCCATATGAAAAAATTATAAGACTTAATGTAATGTCAGCCTTTGCATGTTTTTATAAACTACCAGGACTTTTCCCATCTTTCAAATATATACTTCTTTTTTGTGTTTCAAAACTGGAGGTGGTTTGAGCTTTTTAGTTAGCTTTTGACTGCTTTGTCTCTGAAAGTCAGAGTAAGTGTGAAAATCTGTACAACAGTGTGCAAATAGCGCTAATAAATAAACTGACTGACTGCGTCCTTTTTATAGTTCATCTATTGAGAATTTGTGAAGTGTAATTTGAGATTGTTATAGGAGCATAGCCAGCTTTCCACTTGTAACTTTCAGAAACTATACATTCCTGGCATAGTATTGCAGATTGTTATTATTATTTAACTCACATTCCCATATTAAAATGAGAATTGAGAGAGGGAGATTTGAGGGAAGTGAATGTTTAAAGTCATAGTGGCTAACCAAGCTATGCAATACTAATGTCTTTGTTTTCACCTGTTCACTCATTCTTCGAGACCAAATTTAAGGCCTTTCTATGTACTGGGGTTGGACTAAATAATATGAACATCCTGGTATAAACACATTATTTTCAGAGTTTGTTTTCTGACTTGGCGCACGGANGGTTGGACTAAATAATATGAACATCCTGGTATAAACACATTATTTTCAGAGTTTGTTTTCTGACTTGGCGCACGGATGTTGTCTTTTATTTTCCCTTTGTACTATAGCCTGTCTGAAAGTATGCTGTGCAACCAGTACGTCTGTGATCGTTGTGGTGGTGTGTTGATCTACCGTGATGTCGGACCGTACAGACTTCCAANTTGTGCAACCAGTACGTCTGTGATCGTTGTGGTGGTGTGTTGATCTACCGTGATGTCGGACCGTACAGACTTCCAACAAGGGCAAATTGTTGGTGCCCGATTAGGAGGTGCATCCGTGACAACTTTTGCAAATCTACTAGAGTTATCGAGAGCTACTGTATCTAGTGTCATGACAGCATACAGAGTTCAAGGAAAACCGTCTGCTAAACACAATAGTGGAAGAAATCCGAAACCTACAAATAGAGACAGGAGGGCATGAAACAGGATTGTTACCTCTTATAAGAAGACCACTGCCACAAGAGTGACTGATGAGCCTAATATGAATCTAGAGAACACGGTGTCAACAAAAAAAAAGTGCGAAGGGAACTGCATTAACAAAACATTAAAGGTAGAGCTGCTATTGCAAGGAGCACAAAACCTGAACTACCGATCAATGGAAACATGTCATGTGGTCCGACGAGTTTACGTTTAGACTAATCCACTAATCCCTACCAGGGGAATCTTACAATCCNGGAAACATGTCATGTGGTCCGACGAGTTTACGTTTAGACTAATCCACTAATCCCTACCAGGGGAATCTTACAATCCAAACTGTCTTCTTCCAACCGTGAAGCATGGGGAACGTTCTGTCATATCGTGGTTTTCAGCGAGTCCTATCGTCACAGTGAAAGGAAAGGTAACTGGTAAAGTCTATGAAATCATTTATGGAGACCATGTTCATTCAATGGTGCAGGTATTGTTCCCAGCAGGGGATGGTATCTTCCAAGACGGTAATGCCCCAACTCACACAGCTGGAAATGTCCAAGAGTGGTTTGATGAGCATGGGGATGTAAAATACGTCTTCCCTGACCTCCACAATTGCCTGATTTGAATATTATCAAGCCATTGTGGTCTATATTGGAAAACAAATTAACGGCCTGTTACACACCTCAAGCACTTCTCATGGAATTGAAGCAATTTCTTTTCGAGATCTGGTATAAAATCGCATTGACCACCATTCAGGATTTATATGCATCGATCCCCAGTAGGATTCAGGCTGTTTTGGATGCTATCAAGTAGCTGTTCATATTATTTTGTCCAAACTTGTATGTGATGTTAGATGATTTTGTATGATTCAGCTAAATGTTATGTCCTTACATTTTGATGTATTTTTACACTCAACTACCAGAATATTATCGTTGTATTGTACTTTTTTTTTACACTGTTGTAACAACGAAATAATTACTAGTATTTTGTTGTCTTCCACATGTGATGTTCAAATTAAACAAATTAAAAATTAGGTTGCTTACACCTGGCCTTTACAACCTTTTCTAATCATGTGTATTTATCACACTGTACGTCAAATTTTAATTTTTTTTAATGTCAATGTCTTTACAGAGGTGGCGTAATATGTTCTTTTGTGTAAGTGGTGTGACCACTTGCGTAATATCTTGTATTTTGCACCCTTGATATCAGTGTAGTGTAGTCTTTGTGCGAGATTTTCCAGTAGAGGACATTGATTATCAATAGAGCAAAACCCTTTTAATAAGTTCTCTTTTAAAAAGATTTTCTGCTTAATAACTTTACGTAATGGATTTTCCAAATTAATTTGTACATTCTTTGAATGGGAATAACAGAGGAAATTTTGAAGACAATCTAACGAGACCGCTGGTATTTGACGCTATATAGGCAATGTTGGGGCATGTGTGCAAATGTCAATAGCAGNAAGGACAATGTTGGGGCATGTGTGCAAATGTCAATAGCAGTTACAAATGTTCAAAATGTCCACCATCAGTAGCAAGACATTGTCTGTAACGCTGTCGAACAGAACAAGAAACGATAATTATGGCTTCAATGGGAGTGAATTCACAGGGGGTCACAATTGCGTCTCTCACGACATCCAGTGCCCGTCGGTTTTGTGGCGTACACAGTATTCTTCACACTCCCCCACAAATAAAAAAAATTTGTTATGTCTGAAGTTTTGGATGGATACTCGACACTTCCTTGTCAGTCTTTCCACCTTCCACAAGTGTTTCATCCAGGAGTAACCATACATCTTGATGGTGTTGCGGTGGTGCAACATGCTGCTATAAAAAGCAATCATCTAGGTAGAGTTGGAGAACAGCTGGCACAATGTTTTCCTGCAACATGGCATGGTAATGTTCATCTGTCGCTGTTCCACTAAAAGGAGAATAGCCCCACAGGTCACGTGGCAGACATACTGCACAACACTGTTCACTCAGGAAGATTAACTGCTTGCTCTATCATTACCTCTGTACCCAAGTCACGTTCTCACATTTCCGATAACACTGAAACTCGCTTACGTTGCTCAAAATAAAACCTTCTCACCTCCGTCATTTTCTCTACAATTGAAGTGCTGTCACTCCTACCTGCAAATGAAACAGAGAACATCAGAATGGGCACACATGCGCCCAGTGTTGTCTTTATATCATCAAATACAAGCAGTCCCATCAAGTTTTCTTTAATAGTTTCTCTGTTATTCCTGTTCAAAGAGTGTAAAAATTAGGTTGGGACACCCAGTAGTTTTACACCTTGTCTATGAACACCCAAGTAATTTGACCCTCTTAAGAAGTTTTTATAGTTAAAATGCTTATATTTTTCACTTCCTTCAGAACTTTCTTTAGNAGTGTAAAAATTAGGTTGGGACACCCAGTAGTTTTACACCTTGTCTATGAACACCCAAGTAATTTGACCCTCTTAAGAAGTTTTTATAGTTAAAATGCTTATATTTTTCACTTCCTTCAGAACTTTCTTTAGGAAAGTGTTATTGCATTTAAACGCCTAAGAGTGAAAAGATGACTAGCCATATTCAATTGATATTTGAAGGGTGATGCATAATCATGAAGATTTTTCAGAACCACATGTCATGAGAAAATGCATCATGTCGGACGTGCTTTCAAGCCTCATGGTGAGACTGGCATTCTTTTGCATTTCCTTAAATAAATTTTGATTATAGACTTGTATCATCTGACACTCTAAAAGCTCATTATATCAGAGCCATGTCAAACAAATGATTGCAGGAACTTGTATGGCAAAAACTTTTTTTTGTATCTACAGTCAACAGATTTAGTCGGTTCCACTAGAAGATACAAATTGTTACTAAAATTAATAATGTAATAAAATGTAATCAAAAAGTGCAATTTTTCTTATATCTGCTTCTTAAGCTGCTATATTTAAATAGACTTAAATATTATGGGAAATAAGGTTTTTACCTAAAGTTTCAAAAATATTTTATTATATATATATATATATATATATATATATTATATATATATTATATATATATTATATATATATATATATAGTACACTTCTCTGAAATTAAAGAGGATGTCATGTTAATCTGGCTTGTAATGTTTATGCAGTTTTTGAGAAAATTTAAAATTATCTAGTTGAGGGTATACATTTGGGATTTTTCATACCCTGACTTAAGAGTATCCCTGTAAATATTTTGTTTCTGCGACACTGTGTATAACTATATACCTCATATAAGTACTGATAACTGAAAAGTCCACTCTGTGAACTAAATATCTGGCTATGCTTCTGACAGACTGTTGCTTGCTCTGTGTGCACGTGTAAGGGGACAGTTGTCACGCAGTAAACTTGGCTGCTCCTGTTTCTCTACCGGCAGATAACTTGTACCAGCGCAAGAAGCTGGCGGTGCTGCGGCGCAGGATGTTGAGCTCTGGCCCGGACCTGCAACTCAACCGCTTGCGAGGGGAAGCCTCAGACAACGTGCTGACCGAATACAATCCCAACTATGAGTTTGGTGGGGGCATCTACACACTCAGGGACCTGAAAGACATCCCACGGGACCATTTGCGTCTTGTCAAGTGAGTGTGCGACTGGTGATCTAACTTAGTTGACACAAAGCAGAGTGGGACAGGTATTATAGGGTGTTCACGGCTATAAGCACTTTTGAAATCAACCTTTGAAAAATGTCACTACCCCTACCTACATAAATTTTATTGGGCACAGTGACTGGTATGTGCCCACTATAGTTGGTAACAATGGAGGGAAAATAGTTTCATGTTTTAATGTTAAATTTAAAGTTTTAGGTAAAGATTAATGAATACTGAATTGCTTTCCGTTTTCTTAATGCACAAAGTGTAAAAATTAACAAATTTGTAAAATATTTACTTTTTTAATAATTTTGCAGATTCATTTGATTGATACATGAATCAAGTGATCAGGTCCATGGGAATGTTAATTTTACATGTTGTGGAAGAATAGACACTGTGCATACAATTATATCATAAGCAGGGCTTTGAAAAGTGCTCAATTAGTCTTCAGCCTTGTTGTCTCTTTAGGGTTGTTCAGGCTGGCTAGCTTCAGGGAAATTTATGTAAGGCCAGGGAATTCGGATAAAATGGTTGGAAATGTATTTAATAAGAAAATTAATATGGGATTATAATACTTCTGCTACAGCCGTCTCACAAATTTAGAGTGCACTATTTTGGTTTATTTCGTTTTGGTAGAAAAATTGAAAGATCCGGGGGCAATTTTGTTGTTTACAGTATAGTTATAACTATTTATACACATATTCGTTGATGAATTTAAATTCTTGTTGAATTTTGTTTCATCTTTATTTTTTGATGTGCCATCTTTTTGTGTTTTTAAATTATTTTTTAAATATTTGTTACTGTTTTGGAAAACATTCATAAAGGAAGGCTATCTTGATGGTCCCTTAAAAGNTTTTAAATTATTTTTTAAATATTTGTTACTGTTTTGGAAAACATTCATAAAGGAAGGCTATCTTGATGGTCCCTTAAAAGAAATTTGCAATTTTCAAACAAATAACATAAATATATTTTTTTTGCCATGTATGCCGGTTAGCGAAAAGAAACAGGATATCTGGAAAAGAGAGGGTAATGTTATGGAATCCGTTACAAGGATACTGCGAGCCACTCTGTTGTTACAGTATGTAGATCAAACTGTAATAAATAAAACATAGTTAATGCTTTGTAGTATTAAAAATAAAACTTGCTCTTCTCGTTAATATTACACTACTGAAAAAAAAAAAAAAAAAAAAAAACNAAAAAAAAAAAAAAAAAAAAAAAAAAAAAAAAAAAAAAAAAAAAAAAAACCATGATTGAAGTGACTGACAACGACCAAATTAGCATAAGACATTACTAGAGGACAGCACTTGAAGTGATTGTAAGCGCAGCACTGGGGAAGACTGTTGAGTTGAAGTGAGGCAGTCGAGATACACAGACGTAACCAATTGAGCATTGGGAGAAGCGTGTGGTTGCACGGGCTTCACTGTAGTCCGGAGGTCGTTTGGACATGTCAGGACTGCGAAGGCGAGCCCCATTCGTACAGTTAACTGAGTGTGAACAGGGTCGAGTAGCAAGACTCCAGGAAGCTGGGTGGTCGTACAGAGAATTGCAAAACATATTCAACGATAAGTGTCAGCAGTGCATCAATGGTAATGCCGTTGGTCGGAGGAAGCTGCACATACCAGTAAATTTGGTTCCAGAAGTCAGTAACGTACGGATGCATGCCAAGACCGTCTCATTGTACGAGCAGCCATAGCGGATTGCAAGATGAAAGCAAAACACATTAGACGTAATGTCCTGAGTAGTTAGNTCTCATTGTACGAGCAGCCATAGCGGATTGCAAGATGAAAGCAAAACACATTAGACGTAATGTCCTGAGTAGTTAGAAATGGTATGTTCGAAGGCAACTTCGTGACAGGGAGCCGGGGAGCCTGAACCTTACCAAGCAAAAGGTAAATATTATACGTTTGCATTCCATTGCTACGGCGGCCATCTTGGCTGTCAGTGCAGAATTTTTCCCGTTTTTTTTTCAAAATATCCCCTTTTTCCCCAAAAAAAACCCGTCAAAAGTTCACTTTTTCCCTAAAAATTTCCCAAAATTCTTCCAAAAATCCAAAATTTTCCAAAAATGTGTTGATGACTCCATAATGTTGCTCAGTGACTCCTTTTTGGGCAATGAGGGGTTGAGGGTTTTCTCCTAGTCTACCCAAAAACCCTGCCATGGTGCTTACTTCATGCTCTTGCATTCCAAGCTGGGAGGGTTATCTCACATTCTTCCCAAATTAGATTATCATTTAAGTCCATCCTACTGTTAAACTTCACACTCTCGCATTCTATTTCGACGGGGTGCCATGGTGATGCAACGGATAGATAACATGTTAAACTTAACGCTATTGCATCCCATTTCGACGGGGTGCCACAGTGACGCAACGGATAGATGGCATGTTAAATTTCATGCTCTTGCATTGTCCTTCCTACGAGATGATATACCTCACGCTCTTGCATGCTAAGCCGGGAGGGTTATCTCAGAGTCTTCCCAAATTCGATTGTCATTTAAGCCCTTCCTACGAGATGAAATACTTCACACTCTTGCATGCCAAGTCGGGAGGGTTATCTCAGAGTCTTCCCAAATTAGATTATCATTTAAGTCCTTCCTACTGGATGATATACACCACACGCTTGCATTCCAAGCCAGGAGAGTTATCTTGAGAGTCTTCCCAACATATGCGTGAGGATTGTCTCAGAGTCTTCCTAACCATACACAACGATAAAGGAGCCTAACATGTTATGCGAGGCTCTCGAAAGTGTCTTGTCACAGATGCAAACCGATATAGCTATATACATTTAACAATCTATATATATCGTTACGTATTATACGAGCAACGTACGCAGTACAGTATGTTAAGCGAAGAAATTTCAGTTGTAAAGTATGTGAACAATAAGGTCAACACAACTATACACTGATTCAAACTGATTTTAAAAAAATGAAAAGGAAATATTTATAAGTGTGTGTGTGGGCTATATATATATACAGTGAAACTTCCCTATAACGGACACCCTTGGGGAATGAAATATTGTCCGCTATATAGAAGTGTCCGCTTTTGGGAGAAAAATGCACAGAAAACAACTACCATATGTAGTATGTATTACATATGTAAATTATCTCAAAAATGTATAAATACAATTAAAAATATTTATGAAGCAATAAAATTTATGACAGAAATTAACACTTAAAAAAGTCTGTTATTTTTGATTNATTAGATTATCATTTAAGTCCTTCCTACTGGATGATATACACCGCACGCTTGCATTCCAAGCCAGGAGAGTTATCTTGAGAGTCTTCCCAACATATGCGTGAGGGTTGTCTCAGAGTCTTCCTAACCATACACAACGATAAAGGAGCCTAACATGTTATGCGAGGCTCTCGAATGTGTCTCGTCAATAACAAAGCTGACAGCCTAACATAAAGGACACTGCCATACATAACGATAACGGGACTTAAAATGTTATGCAAGGCTCTCGAAAGCGTCTCGTCACTAACAAAGCTGACAGCCTAACATAAAGGACATCGCGATACATAACGATAAAGAAGCCTAACATGTTACGCGAGGCTCACACAAGTGTTTCGTCATGTACGACCTATCATAAATAACACTACCGCACACAATGATAAAGGAGCCTAACGTATTACGCGAGGCTCACGAAAGTGTCTCGTTATCGGCAGCCTACCATAAATAACACTGCCTCGCACAACGTTAAATAAGCCTAACATGTTACGTGAGGCTCACGAAAGTGACTCGTCATCGACAGTCTATCATAAATTACACTAGAGCGCACAATGATAAAGAAGCCTAACATATTAAGCGAGGCTCACACACAACGATAAAGGGACTTAACATGTTATGCGAGGCTCTCGAAAGTGTCTTGTCACAGATGAAGTTGGTAGCTTATTATAAAGGATGCTACCACACGCTCTCAAACAATTAGTCATGCAAGAGAGTCATCACAGCTACATGCTGATGCAAACCGATATAAAAAACAATTATAAAACATATAGCTATATACCTTTAACAATCTATATATATCGTTACGTATTATACGAGCAACGTACGCAGTACAGTATGTTAAGCGAAGAAATTTCAGTTGTAAAGTATGTGAACAATAAGGTCAACACAACTATACACTGATTCAAACTGAT